>NNCF01127424.1:236648-256569 GCA_002313205.1 Laupala kohalensis | reverse complement strand
AGATAAAACGTTGGCTACGTGTTATGATAACAGTAAAATACCGACAACTTTGAATTTAACCCAAAAACAAATATTTTTCAAGTGCATATTATTATCTAAGTATAGATTATTGGGAAAATGTTTATAAATCGTATGTATTAAAGTAACAGTGAATTCAAGATTTATTATTTTAATAGACGCCGCCCCTAGACCAGAGTCTAGAGAACCTGTTTGAAAAACCCGTCTCTACCGGAAGGAAAACCGGAGAAAAACCCGGGCCAGGATGGTGCTGATCTGATGGATAACAATTAAGTCGTGTTTGTTCTTCGTTATTGTTGATATTGTTTTAAAACAATTTGATGATGATGATAATAATAATAATAATAATAAAAGACTACTATACATGTCAGTGATTTGACTAACTCGGAAGTGCTGGTCCCACCCTAATATCGTGTGCTAACGAAAACAAACATCGTTACGCCTCGCTATACTAATTGAACGACGTGTTACGCGATTCGAGGCACGGGACTCAGTCCAGTCATCAGCGAACTGTTGACTGGAGACTGCAGGATCAGTTACTCTGCGCGGTGCGCACGTTCTTATGTAAACACTAACTTGGAATGAGGCGCTGACTGAAGTATACTTGGATGGTGATCAAGTGTTTGTGAAACTGAAGGCAGAGTTACTTCTCTTGCAGAGTATGCATATTGGATGGGTGGATGTGATTGGCAATCTGTGGGTGCGGGGAAGATGATGTTACATATAATCTAAATTCTCATTGTTTTCTCTTCTCTTTGGTTTCAGGTGAGTTGAAATTGCTGACCGCTCTACTTTGATGAGAGGCTATTAAATTCTATTGTGTCACAGTTCGTGTAAGTATCTCACTTGTTAGTTGAATCTCCTGAATATTAATACTGTGTTGTACAATTTTTCAAATTTTTATTGTTACATCAGTCGTCGATTCGTAGACATCGGATCATTCCTTGTGATTTATTACACACCTTTTAATTTTATATTTTTAGACTGAACCGTTCTGGACCTCTTGGGACCAAATCGTATTTAATGATTAAAAAATTGTCAGTTTTTGAGGATGTCATAGAAAAGAATTGATTAAAATTTTCATAGAAAATAATGAATCATACTTCTTAAGATTCGCTTATTCATCAAGTGTTCAAAAGAATATTTTTCCAAAAAAGGAGCAAGATGCGTCCACACTGAGTCCGATGATACTCTTCATCTGCACAAAATGTAGATTGAAGCACAAAGTTAAAATTTCATTATAATTTATTCATGTATAGTCTGCGGTAATATTTGCCTGAAAAGGTGATGGTGTTCCCTAAGGTTCAATTCTCAGTACTATTCTGTTTTCATTTTTCATTAAATATAGAGCCATTTATTATAACGTTGATGTATTATGAAGTGTAATTCAGTTTTCATTAACAGTTTTATATCTTCTTCCGTACCCTATACTCTAACGGAGACTAGTTGTTCGTATCTAGGGATGTATACTTTTGAAATATTTCTCGAAAACTACTTTAGTGATTATAATGAAACTCACAGAAGCGACGTATTTTAGCATGAAAAAGAAGTCTCATTTCCGAGTGTGTTTTTACGTAGGTTTTTTTTTTGTGTGTGAGTCGTGTGTTGGAAATGACTTAGGGGCAGAATGTGCACTTTACTTACCTTCCACTGGTTCTTAATGCTGTTTGTCAGGTCGGCATATTTTCTTTGCTTCTCTGCGCACGATTTCTACATTTTTCGGACAAGCGGGACAGCGAATGACGGCTGTACTCTTTAGTTTTATCCATGATAATTATGTCTGGTCCATTGTGCTCCTTGGTGTTGCGTGTTAGAATAGTGCGGTCATAGCACAATTTCACTTTACCATTCTCCAGCACCGGTTCTGGGCAATATTTATAGTACGGTATGCGTTCTGAAATTAGTCGAAAGTTTTGGGCTATTTCTTTGTGAACTATGTTATTATTAATATTGTTATTATTATTATTGTTATTACTGAATAGTAGAGAATGTTATAGTCATCCAAGACAAGTTAAGATTTAAGATTTTTTTTTTCAATGGAGATATGAATACGCGCTAACTGCAACTTCCGTCTTTATTTTCGTGTCTGTCATATCACGATTCTTACCCCCCCCCCCCCATTTTTACCTACCTCCAAGACTAATAGTTTACTCGATTGTTCTTACGTATAGTTACGATCTATACTATTGCTCTTCTACCACAATTGATGACGCTATGGCCATTTTGGAGAATGACAGGCGTTCCAGGACCAGTCTAGCAGAACCCCTATTCCTCCCTTGCCCCCCCCCACTCCACAACTTTCTTAAGCTTCTTCCGCCTTTTATCGCGTGACAGCACTGCAGGGGCGTCTACTCCAAGAGGGCGACTTATCTGCTGCTACCTTCGTGAGAATACAGACAGCGTGGAAGACAGGACTGGTCAGTGGAGAGAGCATACCAGGAAACATACAATTTGACACTGAGAGTTACATGGGAAAAGCAGACCGAAAATTGGGGGACATTTTGAGTTCATAGAAAATTTCAACGCCTGAAGTACAAGAAAAATAATAGGTGAAAAGAAAATTTTCAAATATTCCAAAACTAAATAAAATTGCTTAAATAAACTTTATTGTCAAAAAAGCAGTTCCAAACTGCTGATGACCACGTGGGAATAATAAACTAAGTTATTCTCCGAAAACAAACAAGGGACCATCCCATCAATTCCGATCAAGAACCTAATGGCAGTGGTCGATTTAATACTTATAAAATAAATTATTTAATAAATACGTACTGTTACTTATTTATTATTCCGAAATGAATCGTAGATATAATGTCCAGTGAAAAGTCGAGGTTAATAATAACAAAAGTGTTAAATGGTATACGGATAATCCTCCACCACCGGAGAAAAACCGGAGAAAGACCGTGCCAAGATGGGGAAACCCCGGGGAGGAGTTATTGCCAGGTTCGTAAAGTGAAATTAAAACCTAGCTTCTATTGGAATAAAGTGAAGTTATCCGTTGCTCAAGTTTGAATGAGCCAATGGGCACGGTGATGACTATAAAAATGGAATTTGTTCAATAAGAAATTTGAATAAGTCAGACAATAGGGAAGTGGTGCTAAGAAAGTATACCAACATTTTTGAAGGAAATTATCTGTATCGGTGGTTGATTTGTAACTATATTCCTAATACATGTAATGTTGGGTTGAATTTTTAAACAAATGTACAAAACAATTTATAAATTATACAAAAAACATTAATATATCTAATGTACATTATTTTTGTTACAAGATTATTGGGATGTTAGTCACGCAAGATAAGGTTAGCAATTCAGAGTTTTATAATACATCGTGTGCTCGATGCAGTAGTTGTCGCTACCGCGAAATACTGAAATATAATTATATATAATATGTAACATATAATATAAAAAATATGATATATAAAATGTTTTACAAATCGAAAGAAAAACCCCAAAAAGAAGCTGAATCATGGATATTTGGCAGTAGCATATAATTATGTTAAACAACTATTAATAAGTTTTAAAGCCAAAATGCAACTTTGAATTAATGCTAAAGAATACAAATATCTTGTAGATAATGAATATACAAGAAGCAAATCCTCCTATTGTACAGGACTAAGACCTTGTGTAGGAAATATGTTACTCAATTGTACAACAAACTGTGCATTTTGTATACATTTAAATGGAAATAATTAAATATGTGTGTAGGGTGTGATCACTTTGTAATGAAACCAAGTACTAAGTTGGTTTGGAAAAGATCCAGTTGGTTACGTAGGAAGTTGTTTACAATGTCGAGTTCATATTGCAGCAAAATTGCTGGTGACATAACGCGATTAAAACAGCGGAGAGATGTTGACTTACTTGTCTTAAACACGGATACCAACATAATGAAATATTATACATTCTTGATACCTTCGACCTGGTGAAAATGGCGACGTGCCCAGAATCGAACCCGAGATTTTCAATAGTGACGTCAGAATTTACAGAGCATCCTTTCGTAATGGAACAACGTTTTAAGGCGCTCACTGACCTCTTAAAAGCGTCCAACAAAAGCTCTTTCTTAATTGAAAAGACACTATTGTCTAGGAAGCATAAAAAGTGCTGCCTTCAAGGGATCTGCAATTTGGAGAGGGCGTAATTACAAAAGGGAGAAAGAATGTCAGGAGGTAAAGAAGGAAATGGGTTCAAATGAAGATGTTGAAATCGCTGGCGGCGTTTTCGCCGCGCTTCTATTTGCTTCTTGCTACAGTCTCCAAAATAAAGGGACCAGCACTCCATGTTGATCAAATCTCTGAGACGTATAATTGTTTTCTTTATTTGTGTTCGAATTGTCATTTGAATAATAATTATGAAAAGAAATTATCTCATTTCCATCTAAGAGTTAAGAATATAGTACAAATAATATTCAAGAACTCGCTTGACACGTTTGAATCGCATAACAACATTTAGTACAAACATGGCGACATAAAAAATACGATTTTTATGGTTTATGCATCTGTCGCGGATTCTTTTGGTTGGTCAACCCTAGCGAGCGGTTTCTAGGCTGACAGAAGGCGACATGGGGATGGTTGGAGTGGAAGGAAATGGGGAAAGGTGAGGTAGGGGTTGGGAAAATGGAAGGTTGGTCAGTCCCGACAGATAAACGCCATGTAGGTGTATGTGGTTTAATACTCACTAGAACTCTAGGACGAGTCCGCAGGCGGTAGAGGATTCCGTCATGACAGGTGGGCGTAGTCGTGGTCTCGGTCGGTTATCGAATCACGGTGCACGAGACGTGAGCTGGTCGCGAGATGGATGGGCCGAAAATGAGCCGACGTCAGCGTACTACATAATGATCGTAGTGACCGTTGAGAGCTGAGTGAACTGAGTGTACATACTCGTACTGCCTGCGACGTGTACTTGTCCTCAATAGAAAGTGCATACGTGCGCTTCAGGACACATCTCACCTCTGAAAATGTGAAATATCTTTCTCAGATGTCCGATGACCTATAGATAAAAGTGATGTGAAAAATGCTACAAAATGCGTGCAACATTTCAAATTTACTTTCATCACCTTCGTGATTTAAAAGTCTCTCTTATTTTGTAAATAAGCGTTTTCTCCATAAGACGCGATGTATTACATCGTCGAATATAATTGCAATTATTTCATGTAAATGTCCGGTGAGGTATGTTTTTCTAACGTTGAAATCACAATGAATACATGTTACTCTGTTTATTTATGGCGATTTGAGATATTTTAGTGATTTAATTCTACCTACGCTAGTGCTACCTTAAGAGGAAAAATGTTTAGTTTTGAAAAAATGAGTAGACTGGACTTTTTGTACAAAAATATACGAATTTATTACATAAAGGAGGTGTGTTTGAAGTTAACGAATGTTGCGAATGGAGTGATTTTCTTGTAACTGGTGCCAGAAAAAGGAAAAGAAATTAGGAAACGTGTAGCGTAGTGAAGAGAATTGTGTGTTAAAGATGAACGATTGAGTTTTGAAGTACAAAAGAATTTGTCGAAAGATTGGCTGTATAAAATGAGAATTAATTGAAGAAATTGGCTTAAAAAAAGTTCCCTTATGTAGTTTATGTCAAGATCGAAAATGGTATAAATTTATTGTCAAAAAAGCCGTTAAAACCGACTATGTTATTGTGTATATAATTTGTGTATGCATAAAATTATGAATTTTAAAGGAGGAATTGTTTAGTGAATATTTTATCAGTAGAAAAGCGTAAAGTACCAATATTGAAAAATTGAGATATTGCACTAGAGAGGAGCAAAAATCTATGGTGAATTACTTACATTTAGGGAAAAACCCACAGAAGACTATAAAGAGTTCTCATGACCATCGTGAAATGGAAGTAGTGACAAGTCCCTGGCCATTTTAGGAGAGAGGTGAAATGTGTTGTTTATTTGTGTTGCATTAAATGGATTTGAAGTGAAAGACGTAAAGGAAGGTATAATTCTGCAAACTGGGGAAGTGTAGAGGTGAAACAATCATACAGTGAACTTGAGACTGATCGTAAAATCCGGTACTGAAGAAAGAGAAGCATGTGATAGGTACAATCTAAAATATTTCAATTTATCTCATTTCCATCGACAAGACAGCATATATACAAATTATTATTCCTTATTTGGCTGAGGAGAAAAATGACGAGCATTACAGGCAGCTCTGAAAATAACGCGTTGCATATATCACTATGAAAATGAGGTTGGACTTTCCACAAATGCTTTTTTTGTTCTCTGTTTCACATTAATTCTATAGATATCACAAAACTTTCATTTTGTAGGACAAAGATGTACCATTTGTTCCTATATTAAAGTTTGGAGAATAACTAAATAAAAATGTGCAATATAGTTTACAAAAAAAATTCCTTTGTGCTAACAAATCTGACCGTATGCATATTTGTACTGATAAGTATAATAAATATTTAGAAAAGACGAAAAAAAATTTTTTTAAAAATAAAAATATCGGGAAACGAAATAGGGATGGAATAGTTGCAGAGAAAAGATCGAAGAATAACGAGACGAAGAAAATAAAACTGAATTACCCTTTTTGTGAAGATTTCTCTATTAATGTTCGCAGTATTCACCGCACACTCGCATTCACCGCATTGTGATTCAGTGTTATCGCTATCTGATATTTGAAGGAGCTTTGATATGCAGATAACTCTATCGGCAGTTACGAAAGTATCCGGAATCGATGGACTATTCAAAAAATTCGCCAACTCTTCCAATATGCGGAGAGCAAATTTCAATATTCATGATTGATGAGCGTATCGGATAAGCTTTTCTGCATTCCTGGTGATTGGCGGGGTTTATTTTTAGACCCCGCTGTTGTGGAGCATCGCTAAATGGTCCCGCGTTACCTTTCAATAATCTCTGAAAATCAGCATGATTTTTACTTCGGACAGCAGTAAAATGTAAACATTCTTTTGAAAATAGTGTTCAGAAGATTACCAAATTGACTAATACAATTATGCACATTATAAGTAGTAAAATATTTTGTCCTTATTTATTGATGCAAAAGACCTTTTCGGTTGCATGGCGGCCATCTTAAGTGCTACAATTTTTTTTTTACAAAATATAAATTACATAATAAATATAAATTGAAACATTCTAAAATTGATTTACCCGCTTCTTTGAAAAGTTAATAATTTTCATTTCCTTTTACTATTTCATATTATATTGAAAATTATTAATTTTTCGAAGAAGAAGAAGGAGGAGGTAGATTGTTTTTAGAATGTTTCAATTTATATTTATTTTGTAATTTATGTTTTGTAAATTTTTTTGTAGCACTGAAGATGGTCGCCATGCGGCCGAAAAGGCCTTTTGCATCATTAAATAATGACAGAATGACAAAATCTTTTACTTCTTGTAATAAACATCAATCTGTCAACTGACCAATTCCTCCAACAATTATGCATTCTTTACTACTGAAAATTATTGGTATTTTTTTGTTGCAAACACACTTATTTTGTAGAAAGTATTATAAAATTAAAGGTATTGTTCAATAGGTTTTTTCTCTATTTTTTATCTCTTTGATATGATAATGTGCCTTAAAATTACCAAAGAATATATAGTTAAGTAAAATAATAATACAATCATTTGAAGTAATATAATGCACCACAAAGGACTCTTTGGGATTTCGCCTGAGGTTTAGACGAATTTGGGACTGTGTAGGTATCTCCCTTTCTTTGACAACATATCTCAGTTAATCCCAATTCAATACTTTTTAACGTGGTAATTTTGGGCAGGTTTACTGCTTTAAGTGATATAGCGTGCCACGTATCAATTAAGTTGGGATAGTGCATACCATTGAGTCGGGATCTACCCGGTGTTACGGTTTTTATTGTTATGCACATATTTCTTTCTGCGCATCTACACGTGGAGATGTGTCATGACTTTCGGACAGGGGAAAATGGGGACCAGCCGGCAATCGAACCCGGGACTCTTACCCCAGCCTTGCGATCGAAGCACACTCCCTGGGTACGATTCCCACATCGATTGCTGCCACTTTCACCTGCCCGAAAGTTATCACAGTCTTTACTTTCTCTTATACGTAGTATACAGAAAGTTTTGTAGTCGTGAAAAAATATCGCAAACGAGATTTTGGTTATCCCTGATTAAGAAAAAGTTGTTTTTGTCATAACATCCGTCCGTCTGTCCGCAGCAATTCTGAGTAAACGGATAAATATATTTAATTCATATTTCGCATTTACGGAAGAATTGATTTGTTGTCGATGCATGTGATCTATTTTTTAAAACTTCAAAATAAAAGGGTACTATACATGAAGGTCAAAGTACTCTTTCGAATATTTGTTAAAACCAGCCCCAACGATTTTGCATAAAATTTCTGTACGTAAAGTACAATTAGTATGCACTACATCCGCATTAGCGGTATTTCGCTTGAAAATTTAGTTTAGACCCTGTAAAATAAATTCAATCTGCTACTCTGACGCATTACTTTCCTGTTTCAAGAAGCTTGAATAATATTTAGCAATGTAAATGGACCAAGCAGACGTAGAATACATTTTTCGTAAACACAAATGAAATATATGATAATGATAAAATACACAGGACGACAGCGAACGCAGTGCAAATACGAAAATACATCAATTTCTTTCTACAACGAAATTACATTCACATAACATTTTTACGATATTTTTGTCACTCTATGCTGCAGATGGAAGAACGTGCATGAGAAAGTATGTGCAATGGTTTTGCACCACTAGTTTATTATTGTTTGAGCTCATGAAACACTACTGTTACGCTGTATGAGGTGTTCACCGTTTCCTTACGTTATGGAGGGTTCCGTTTCTTGAGTTATAGGTCAATGGATGGAAAACTCCTGCGTCGATCCCTGTTCTCAAGTAGAGGAAGGAAATGAGATTTGGATGAAGTATTCCGCTTCCGTAATCCTCACCAAATCCTTCCTTCACTCCCGCGAGATCTTTTTTTTAACGATCTGATACCATCGACCTCCGCGAAAAGATTCGGGGGCTGAAGACGAGGCTTGTTTTCTCTCCGATCCTCTATTCGCCACTCGCACCTCTGGCACCCCTCGCACCACTTTGGCCAGGGAGAGAGAGAGAGAGAGAGAGGGAGACCCCTGTGGTTCCAAAGCACCATCCACTCTTTAATGCATGAGCGGGGGGAAACTGGAGGCGATGACCTCGACGCAGATACATGGAGGCTTATTCCCTGTTCCTCCTGCTCCTCCTCCTCCATCCAAGCCTCGTTATCGGTTCCCCATTAGCCTCTGGTAGGCTCACACGCGTTCGATGTTCCGTAGACACGAGTTCGTTATCGCATTTATACAATACTGTACTATAAGACACTTAACTTCGCCTAAAATTATCCAATATGGCTGCCTAACAAGGATTGCCAACATCCACGAATTTACGTAATATCCAAATAAATATTTAAAGTAGTCACAAAAGCGACTATTTGCTGTAAAGAAATACAAGTTAACAACACAACAAACAAAGACACAAGGTAATATTCGTTCCACACTTTGCTCGATGCAGAAAGAACAGAATGGATCATGTGAATTGAATTGGTGTCCGTGGTTGGCGATAGATTTAAGTTTTCAGATATTTGAATGTCGTGCCAAAACACCGCGGCGAACAAACACTATTTTACTCTTTTGAAATAATGGCGCAGTAGAAGTGTTTGCAACATTGAGTATAAGCTGAGTACCAATATTAAACTACTAAGAGTGACAAAATATTAATTAATTAATTAATAATTTAATGTCATCAGAGCTACACTAACTTCCTATGATCGTGTTTAGAACATCAAAATAATTTAGTGAGACTAATGTTCAATAAACTAATAAACACTGTGTTTCTGCTTATTTATTTTTCTTATGTTAAATTCTGTCGTAACAAAGAATCATGTTTTCGAGTATAGCAATAATACCTACCCGAATTGGACCCCCCCAATTTGAATAGAAACTTGAAACAATCATTAGCGGGGAAAACAAACATTTATTCCAATTCGCAAATAAAATAAAAAATTATCACAAAAATTCAAAAATTACATCAACATCAAAAATTAGTACAGTGGTTTTTTTCCGTGTTACCCTACAGATGGTATTATAAACCGTGCCATCAGGAATTTGTACATCAATTTGTCCAGCGTTGCTGGAGGTTCTTATGCAGTGTTTTAAATTTATTTGTAAGTCTCCACATTTGTTTACTTTCGTGTTAATATATTAAATATCGCGAATAATACCTTGGAAAATTCTTACATTTTCAGTATTGTGAGCTGAAGTAGGGCGCTTGGGGACGGTTAGAACGCCAAAAAAGGTTTTGGAGGGAAAGGGTGATGGGGGTGGTGTGTCCTTGTACACAGGTGTGCAGGTTCTCCATGAGAATAACACTTGTGCCAGTTTGAACGCAGAAAGAGGTGGAGGAAAGGGTGGATGGTGGATGGTGGGGTGGGGTGTCAGGAGTTGTGCACGTGCGCGTTGCTTCGAAAAATCTTAAACACAGGTGTGCCGGTTTAAGCACAGAAGGTGGGGGTCGTCTCAGACTATTTTGTGCTTTTAAACCGGCACAAGTCTCCTAGTCACTAATATGACCGTAATTACGAATTATTTGCATTATAAATGCAGGTAGAAATATATACATTTCTGAATTCTCTTGTTTTCATTTCATTTTTAAGGTATGAACTTAAAAGCAAGGGTCGTCACTGCTCGTACGATTCGGTCACGTGGATCACACGTCAGTGGATTAATCGCTTCATGTAACGCAATCGAACTTTGACGGACACATTGGAAAGCTTGACAGTATATATACATGCGAGTGAAGATTCACTTCTACTTATTAGCAGTAAATTTTAATTATTTTTCTGCTCTTGTAATTCATCAATATGAAACACTTTGCTAATTAATTGCAATGGCCGTTAAGAGGATTCCTTTGAAATTAAAAAAAATAATGATTTTCCGATTTCCCTTCCCCAGACATTCTATAGAATTAATTTTTAGTAGTACAGATGGTTCGGATAGTAAGTTCCATTTTCTTGTAAAAATTTCTTATAAAGATTTATAAAGATTTTTGTTACATCATATTAGTGCATAGAAGGGAAATTTTCATTTGTAAGTAAAAAACATATAAAACTTAACGCATACGGAAACAATAAAACTGTACATACGGTTATAGGAAACACAGCTAGAGGCATATAATACGCATAGTATCAAAATATTTTTGAATTATCTGATGAATAATTATTGGTTTAGCATTGTGAAGGATCTCGTTGAACATATTGTCAGATGTCTGTCTTCATTCTCTTCAGGAGACTTGAAGATTAATTGTTGGCCAACCTCGTTCTACGTTCAAATGTTTTGTTTATTATTTATGTTTTTCCATAAGTTTTTGCAATTGAATGTGACAAAACATTTTCAAGAACTATAAAAGGGGGTTCGATAATCATTAACGTGTAAAATTAAAATTTTGAAACAAGTGATGTCGTGGGACATTAGCTGGTGTAACATCTTAGCTCGCTACAATTCTGCACTATTTGTCTGATATTTACAGAATAAATTCCAGTGCACATTCGTCGTTGAATTTCGTGGCATTCACTACGCTAGTAATGGATTCTTAAAAATGTCACATTTTTGGGGAACTTTAAAAGTTTGCAGTAGTTTTCTGTGTTTGAAAATTTTACGCGAGATTAAACATTCACAATTAAACATTCACACTACCTTCTTCTCTCCACAAACACTTAACACAACCTTATCATACACTAAGGACCCCACTCCCCATCTCCTCCGAAGTGGAGTGTATGCTCTCACATGTAGTGATTGTCCCTCCGTGTATGTCGGGCAGTCTGGACGAACATTCAAACAAAAGATACAGGAACACGTAAATGCATGGAAAAATAACACAACAGTCTCACACTTCACCAACCACCTAGTATAAAACACACACACATTTAACATTGAAAAGGATTTTTATATTTTAGAAGTAGAAAATAGATTTTGGCCCCGGATCAAATTAGAAATTTTACACATCCATAGTATTCTAAAAAACAACATCATTTCCCTATTAAATGAACAAATCCCCGAATTTCATTCCCCTCTCATGAAACTAGCCTTCAAATTCCTTCCCTCTCACACCCAACTCTCCAGGACACTGCACCCCATTCTCAACAGTTAAAAACCCTCGGAAATTCTTTCCGTCTTCTGCCGCCAGTTCCTAGAAAACTCCGACAGACCCCTTTTCCCCCCACCCACCCCGCAACACCCCCTCACTTTCCATATAATGACCTCCGTTCGGTGNGTACTCTGCGCACTCGCCAAAAATATTCCTCAATACTCAGGTACGTAATTTTGTCGGTTTGCTCACTCTGTATTTGTTTTCTTTTATTCATTTTTCATTGTTCTTTCCTTTCTTTATTTCAACAACGACCAAAAAATACACTTCTTTCGATACTGTTTCACCCAATTATTGTATACTTTCATATTATGTTTCAATTTTTATTATTGTAATTTTATGTACATTTATATTTTTCAGTGTATGTTACTGACGATGGCTGCTATGCAGCCGAAAAAACTTTATACCAATAAAACAATGAGCAACATAGAAACGCCTTTCAATTTATCATGCTAATACAACAAATTTTGTATCCGTGGCCCAATGTTGTATCCGTGTAAAATGTTTAGCTTAATGTTCTTTATGGTAACGATCTGCGAATATTTGCAGCAGCTGCCGTCGTTTCGCGGTTGTATATTTATGGCGTCCCATTACTTTAGCTCTGAGTGACGCCATACGGGCCATCGATCTCGCCATTATAGTACTATTTCCAATCACAACACTCTTTTCCCAAGAGGCAATCTGTCAATGAGAGCAAATGAATCGACTGTGCTTTATTAAACACTCGCCAACGATGTGAACATGTCACACAATATGTGTTCCACATTTGCTCTCTTTACGATCTCTTTTGTTGCGATATTTACGAAATGGGATTAGCGTGCAATTATTGGAAACTGGATGCTTTTCAAAATATACTAGATATTTTCGAGCGACCGATTTATCTCATCAAACATGTCCACGAGAATTATCCGCGACGGCGTTTTCTGAATTTTAACGTATTGAAGCGTGTAATTAATATGGGACTTATGTATCAAATACTGGATATATTCTGTCCTAGTTTATTGGGAGACCAATATTTTACGTTTCTATCCTTTGTAGAGAATAAAGTTGAAACAACACAAAAGAATGAGTCATTGAAATATCGTATTAAAGCGTCGTTTAAAATGTTATAAACAATACATAAGCAAAGTAAAAGAGCCTCTGTGACATTCTATAAACAATTAGCTAATCATTTTCCCAATGAATTAATATTTTACGTTCACTTCCTTATTTTACAACGATAAATCGTCATTAAAATCTTATTAAAAACGTTCTCTTGGGAGTGAGTGTACACATACTGAACAGACGGAGGGCACTAGGATACGAGTGTTCGTGCGTGGGAGGCACTTCCTACGAAATAATTACGTTCCCTCGCACACATACGTAAAACCTTGAATACTGGTATATAGAAGACCGATACACATACATAGGAAATCTCGAATAACGCTTATGCAGAAATTTTAAAGATATTATTTTTTAAATAAAAAAAATATTTTATTATAATTCTTCAGATTTTTGGGGGAACGTCTGCAAAAAACCCATTCTGGCCCGGAATTTTTCTCTGGCTTTCCTTCGGGTAGAAGTGGATTTTTTATGGAGACTCGTTAGGTTCTTGCGTGGGGAAGGCATCTATTGAAATAATAAATCACGAATTTGTTGTTATTTTAACACTTTATAAACAATATTTTCCAAATAATATATAGCAAGTTATTAATGCGTATTTATTTATTTTTGATGTTTTATTGAATACAAATTTTTTGGTCCCTGTTAATTTTATAACCCATACCGAACTATTTTGATGGTTAGGAGTGTGCTGATATGTTAAATCCTTAGCCTCTACCTTAGGACCCTTGATCAGAATTGATGGGATGGTCCCTTGCTTGCTTCCTGTCCTCCATGTCGTTATACGCAGTTTGTAACTTTTGCTTTTATGACAATATATTTATTTATTTGCTTAATTATTAATATTGTATCGTACCACACATCTCATTCCATATCAACAAGTGCATCTTGAGTCCATCTCTTTGCCTTTATCTTCTTCCTTTTTTCTCATCTTCTTCTTCTTCTTCTACTTCCCCATCATCATCATCTCATGTGTCTATGTGTCCCGTCCCCCGTCGCAGATGGGAACTGTCAGTAGCGGCGAGAGTTCGGACGAGTTCGGGCGTCGAAGACACAAGACGTCTCGAATTGTGTTGGGCATACAACTTTGTTCAGTTCCCAGGAATCTTGTTAGCAAAGGGAAACTTTCTCTACCTCATCCCACCCCGTCTGCACCACATACTGGGGAGGGAGGTGCTCTGTGAGGAAGGGTGCTCTGAAGAGACGGCGAGACGCCTCCACAATTCTTATTAAGCTCCCGTTGTCGCCGTTGCTACACCAGCTGCGTGGACTTCCATTTTGGAGTTTGTCTTCGCCGCTTTTACAAGTTCCGGTGGAACAGTAGTTTGTGCGGCTGGCGCTGGACGAGCGACCTCTTTTCCTCGCCCCCCCCCCCATTTAATGGAGCTCAGCGACCGCGATAAATGGATGTGTCGTTGCGGTTCTCGCCTCCGAGTTCAAGGCATGTGTCAGGAAATGAGATTAGAACTGTTTTTTGATGTTATAAATAAATTTATACTAAAGAACTGTACAAACTGATTATGATCACTTGGAAGACAATAAACTAATACAGTCTCCAGAAGGAAGCAAGGGACCATCCCATCAATTTAGATCAAGCGCACTGAGGCAGAGACGGATTGAAAACTTCAGTACATTCCTAAGATAAGAATAAAAATAGTCCACTACATGTTATAATATCTACTGAGTACCATAAATATAGTTCACAAGTACGTATTATTATCGAATTACGTATTATTCGGAAAATATTGTTTTAAAATCGTAACTATTAAAATAACTCTAATTATTACAAAATACCAACTCCCCTATTGAACAGTCTAGAGAGTGTGACGTCCGCGATCCCACCAGCTGTACTAGCAGTTAATAGCACAGTGAGTTCGTCCGAGATAATTACTCAATGCAAACTTCAATCTTGTCCGACGTTACTTGCGACGTCGCTTGCAACTAGTAATTTACTGCTACACAACTAATTACTTTCGGAAAGCTACCACTACTGAGTTTGCCAACAGAAAGTCAGAAAGATACAGACTTAATATTATGTACCAAAATTTATATAATTTATTTACATAATATTTACAGAAATATACAACATGGAAAGTATATATGAAATACCTCCATTCAAACTCCCAGAGCTGACGGCTCTGAAACATTGCACCTTGACTCTGCCCGTTGCAACCCGCAACTTCACTACGCCACCCTCTGGCATCGAAGAAGAGTCAATATTTCGGTTCGGCGTCCGACACAACCTCCCCGTCTGAAAATCTCGCCTGAGCGACTCCTCCCGAGGCCACTTACGTACCTCTATTTAACACAAGCGATGCACACGACACCACATAGTTCCCATTGTTGTCCACGTCTCTTCATTGTCGCGCACGGTGAATTACACTTTTCCTGGAAATTGTTCACTTTCCAGCTCTCGTTATTCTGACTGACTCCATTGTTAATAAAATATAATTTTGTTGATGCAGCGAATGTTTGAGCGCAGTTTTGTCGAAACTACAAGAGCTCGTACAGAAAATCTGTCTCTGCCCGAAGGAAACAGAGAGGGAAACTTGGGACCCAGAATTTATGCACCCAACCGTTCCAGGGTTTTGGAACATTTAAAACTAAACTTAACATGAATAATAAGAAACAGTAACAGCATAAAGGAAATAGTTTTGAAATTTATGATTTATTTTAAAAGTACCAGAGCAATGGTGTGATAAAGAACAGTGACGCGAGAAAGATAAATTTCAAGTAAATGTTCGTTTTGTGAATTACGACTTTAAAAGATCTCGTTCTTCATTCCAAGAAACTATTACTGATTATATTTATGGGACCTTTCGTGAGCATTTTATTCGATTTAAACAAGCAATTAAGGTCCAAAACAGCACCACTCAAAGTTTCAAAATATGAACATTTACAAAAAACTAATTTTTTCTGTTACTAACGATCAGTTTGAGCTCAAATATTTTTTTAATTATTATCTTATGCAATATTTATTATCTTTACTTTTGCGGTAGAACGAATAGTTTTCCAACAATTATGGAAATTATGTGAAATAGATCAATTCTCCCATTGACATTATTGGTTTATGTGAAAGGTTTTTTTATGTAAAATTGTCTGGAAGAAATTTTCGTATAAAAGTTATCTCATGGTTTTGTAAATATAAATGATGGCAAATTTTATATATTTATATCAGATACCAACGCTAAGAAGAGGGATGAAACCTTCTCTTCAAATAATAGGCTCTTTCGGCACCGTAAATTTCGCGTTCCCACTGGACGTGTTAAATCGTTTCTATTCCTTTTCCGCTACCACAGTCTCCACTATTTCGAATACTGTAGATATAGGATGACCAGTGTGATTGGTCTTCTCTTCTTGCTGTCTCATGTCCGAAGCTTCATCCGTCCTCCGACAGAGGTCTCCAGCAGCTCGCGCGTGACCGGCTCTGGTGGTGTCTCCCCGCGTGAAAAATGCATTGTAATGCATCTGCTGCCGCCGCCGCCACCAAGAAGTAGCATTGGGTCACGTTTCGCGATTGCAGTATTCAGCTCCTCGCCTTTTCCTTCCCGCAGCGATTGTTTCATCCTTCGTCCAATCTCCGAGTGTTGCCGACCAATAACCCTCGCGATCTATGGCCGGGGGATCCCCAGGCGACGCCAGCGCTGGGTTCTCGAGCGGCGCGCCGAGGAAATACGGGGAATCGAGATGGAGGTAGACAGGGGATGAACTGCGTAGGTGATGACATGGAAGAGAATCGAATGTCGAGAAAGGGATGAAATCTAAAGCCGCGTCTACATCACAGACCAACGCTGTAATGGAACCGAACGAACATTCGCGAAGTGTGTAGATGTATTTCGCGCAACGTTGTAATGTCGGCACTTCTCTTAGCGTTGCGTATTTGTGAATTTACCTACACGGCTAATTGTAGATGATATATTTGTCTGTATCTGCTCTATTGTAGCAAACACACAAATACGAGGACACTCGTAACATCTCGTCGAAGATTTGAAAGAGGTGAAGGAAATCTTAATTAGGAGTTGTTATGTCCAGAGAACACCAAAGAATTGGTTTGTACTTGTAATTACACTTAACACAATCTCGTAGAAAATACTTGTACAAAAACATTGTTTGCCCGAAGAAAAACAAAACACCACTCAGAGATGACAGCAATCTGCAGCATCTGTTTCTTGGCTGTATGGTCAAAATATTGGTAAATCTGATCAAACCCTTCGTAAATTCAAATATATATACATACACACATTACATACATATTCGTTTATCTCACTGAGGTATTTTAGGGATGGACTTTACATATTGGGGTATACAGTTTTTATAATAACACGCAGAAATTTTTCTTGATAAAATGTGTCCATTTGTCCCCTATTTAGGCTTACTTCAGCACTGATCTTCAAGTTCCTCTCATTCCCGAAAGATTTTCTTAGATGCCAAAAACGATGCATCAAAATAGTAATTGACACGATTGATCTTCTTTTCACTGGCTCCTCTAACTGATGCTGCGTTTTAACATTACGTGAGTGCGCTATGGTAAATAAATTAATACATTACATATATTATACTACATCATTTCTAAAAACGTTGAGCGTGAATACACTATTGAATAGTGATTGAATGGAAGTGGAGGATACTTTCAATACAAATGGGAACTTCAAATAGATGACAGAGAATGGAGGAGAGGAAGTATGTAGCGAAAAGTAATATTCAGTTTTGAACCATACTTCAAAATTACATTGAACAACATTTTTAGTGTTTTCGTAAAACTTATAAGAAAAATAAAATGAGGAGGAGAATGAAAAGAACTTATCTGTGACTTCCAATAATAACAAGGTAGGTGTACTTTTTTGTTTTATCGAGTGACAGCTGTTTAAAGTTTCCAAAAAGTATTATTTTGTTACAACCTTGACATGTAACGGTGCTATTATAATTCTTCGTAGATAGACGAAGAACAGAGTTTTTACTTAAGAAACTTCAAAAAATTGATGATGTTATTTTTACCATGAAATACGAAGTAAAAATAGTTACCTAAACTTCTTCGAGTTTTGCTTATTTTATCCCATTTATCTAAATTCTTCAGTTTGTACTCTTATACATCTGTAAGTAACTTACGTGTTTTTAGAAATCTTCTTATTGAAATTACCTGTTTACTCCTTTTAAACGTATACCTTTGTAGTTAGAATTTGTACGTAAATTTTCTCTACTGTGTTTGAATGATTTGTATGTATACCATTGAATCATTCAGACTGATACATACGAAACTTTGCAAAAACTAACATTTGTGACAGATAATATCGTGTTTTTAAACGCGCAGTTCACTGGTCGTTACAGGACGTTACAGATGGAACAATTATATAACGGTGACATTTAAAAACAGTATATGCGATATACTAATTGTGTATGTACGTTCGTTTAAATGTAAAAACAAAATGAATAAGTAATACAGCCGGAAGAGGAAGAAGAAACCGGAAGGAACCGAGAGAGAGACGCAGCGAAGTGCGTTTAGATGCTCCTCCAGAGAGTAAACAGCGGAGCAGCGTTCCGTAGCCGCTGCCGAGTTGTCGGTTTGACAGTTGAGCCACGCCTTTTCCCTTCCCCCCTCCACCCCAACCATCGCTGCCTGCCACGGGCATCTCCTGTCAATTATTTAAAAGCGCGCCGCGTTTCCCCGTGGCGAACAGAGAAGTGCGTTTATCTGCTAAGTGGCAGTCTGCGTCCACGTTTATGTAATGTGATCGACAGCTTCTGTGAATATTAACTCCCGCGCTCTGAGTGGACAGATGCAAAATTAAATGCGGTGCAACTATGCGTTTTAGGGGAAATAGTGGGACTGGATTACATCCGTTTTCATCTGCCATGTCCCGTGAAAGCTAAAAGCAACCCGATGTTCCAATTATATAGTGAAAATCTCTAGTGGGTCATACCTGCGCAGCTTGTGGCAGTCGAATAACCTCCTCCGCCTGTTCTTCTCATACCCATTCTTATCCACTTCATCTGGTCATATTTTACACGTTTTGGTATTTTCGGGACCGAACATTTTATTACTGCACTATATTAGACCAACCCTAGTAAATGATTCTAACTAATATATTGTATAATAATACTAATATTTATTTTTATGTAAAAACTCTTATTCTATTTACCTGAGTAATGTGGCAGACATTATTTTCTATATCTTCTAGTTGTAGACAAGTTTCATTCGCTTACATATTTAGCATTAACAATGTAAACAAGACACAAGAACAATTATTAATGTTAGATGATATTATGCAATAGATAATTATGTAACTCCCGTACAAATGTTTTTATTACTTGTCGGATGCGTCAGCATTTTCAAATGTCAGAGCCAAGTACTTGGTAACTGTGGAGAATTAGCAACATTATCAAAGAATGATAAATTAAACGAGTCGTTTGTTTGTTGTTCATAGTTTGAATGTTGTAAACCTTTTTCCGCTGTAACAACCATCGTCAGTAACATACACTTTAATATATACATGAAAATGACAATAATTGAAACATAAAAGTATAACATGAAAGTATATAATAATTGGGTTTGAAAAGCAATATCGAAAGAAGTGTAAAAAATATACTATTTTTACATCCCAATTATTGTATACTTTCATGTGATACTTTTATGTTTCATTTATTGTCATTTTCATGTAT
>NNCF01127424.1:173265-227058 GCA_002313205.1 Laupala kohalensis | reverse complement strand
GGTGACTTGAACCTTTCCTCACAATAAAATCAATTTATTATTATTATTATTATTTACTGTTATTGAATAATATGTAATAAAAATACTCTAATTTTCATATAAACTAGTGATGAATTACAACGTGCAAATATTGTCCATAAATCGAATAAATTATTTTTTTAACTGAAAAGTCGATTGAATATGTTAAACTCGAGAGATAATTTTTTTTCCAATTAAGAGTCTTCTTTCATCGGTCAGGTAATACGCCAAGGGATGGGAATTGTCGAGAGGGATTCAGATGACAGGAGATTGGTGTTTGCAGAGAATGATACGCAACCCTTCTGCTTGTTACTTGCCTCTGGGTTTAGCCGCCGAAGCGGGCAGACTGTTTCATTACGACACTGATCACGAATGCCAGATGCGACTAGAGGCCCCCTCTCCCCCCACGACACCCCCCCCGCCACCCCAACCACCACCCCATACACTCATGGAAGCGGGGTTCTTCGCGATAATAGCTTTCTGCGATGCGAACAAAATACGAAAGCGTTCGAATCTACCATGTAATGTATTCGAAATTGTCAATAATTAAAAGAGAAATAATTCAATACAACTCTACAATTTTAGTTTCATACTAACTTAAAACTACTTTGGGGGTTGCAATTCATTTAATTTTGTCTTTTGTAAGTACCGTACGAACCACTCAATATTTCAGTTTATCAAAAGCTAAACAAAGGTTTTCGCGAGGAAAATGTCGGAAATGTGCTATTAAAAAAGTATGAAGAATTCGAGCGTGTACATTGGATTCCGTTAATTGTAGAGGTCCGCGCTCTCCAAATTATCTCACCCCGGGGACCATTTATGCAGTTACGACTGGATAATCCCCAACCCAATTTTCTAATTTCACTCACCGGACATCCCAATAAAAATATTAATTCTGACAGCATAGATTTAAAAATCAATGGTGTGCTCGCCCCCCCCCCCAACGGTTGGTGAAAAATTTCATGAAAAACATTGTTTATCTAACAGGTCGTAAAGAAAAGTTTCGCGGATTGCATGCGACTCACGAGCCGCTTAGTTGGACAGAGCTGATATAATATATTGGCGATGGTGCAGATTTCAGCACCGTCCATCACCAATGTACAGTTCCGAGGAAGGGGAGGTAGAAAGTACATGAATGTTTGCTCTAAAGGATGTAGTTGCTCTATCGTGTCCACATAATCCCTATAATAAGTCTCAGAGTTTTTTTTTTAAATTCCAGGTTAATGTGAACTTCGTTGTTTGCACATCATGTGAAAACGATAAGGGCTAGGACTAAGTAAAGATTCATTTTTAAAAATTAAATTTTAATTTAGCAACATTTTCAAGTGGTTCACCTACTTTTATACAAAAGACATTTTGACAAATGTTCATAATTTATTGTGAACACGTATTTAAAGGAAAAACGACTCAAATTTTGACATGTGTTTTTTTATATTTTTTTTCTCTCACTCGTATATCAGGGACAAAAAGAAAGTGTTACGATATTGCCAGTTCATTTGTTTCCAATGATTCGTTCGTTTCGTGATTTTCTTTTGGTTTACAATCGACGAGTATTTGTTTTGTATTTCTCTGAGTTTACAGAGGGCCGCGAATATCCCTATCTCTGGCTCCATCACCCGGGCAACGGCAGCTATTGTTACATCAAGTGACCAAACAGCGAGACGCAAACTCTGGTGTGCTGCTTGTCATGTGATGGCGTGTGTGCGACGATGTGGGGTGGGGGGAGGGGAAAAACGAGGGGTGTTCGCTCGTCCGGAAATATTTTCGAAAACACAAAACATTCTTACTGTGTCCAACTGGACGAGTCCTTTGTTTGGGATGTTTACGTATTCGACGTGAGAAATAAACAGCACACGCTCTAATGTGGATGAGAGTTCTGGAATGTATGTGAGGTATTTTATGTGGAATTACATTCCCATTTTCTAAATTTTTATTTATTTAATTTATTAAATTTTACTCATTATAGTAAAGAAAACTTAAGTAAATTATCTGTCGAACATTTTATTGGTAAAATATCATTCTTTCAACGGTATAAAAATATGTATTTTTTTAAGGAATTTTCCATTGAATTTTTTAAGTATTCTTAGGAAGAATTTTTTTCACTTTTTAAGTATTCTAACATATTTAAATGAGGTGGGGGGTAAAAAATATAGAATGCAAGTCCCACGTTGGTGCGTCAATTGTAACAAAACAAAATGGTATAGTGCGTAATACCAATTTCCTTACGTATCCCACACAGCCGCTTCCACTGGAAATCTTGATATCTCCCTCACTAAAGAGTGAGAAACTAAAAGGTGGGAGTTTGTCCCTTTTTATTGTCGTGAAATACACACAACTCCTTAATAAAGAAAACGCAACTCTGATAAAATTGGTTGAGTTATTTATTACACAAAAATTACACTTCATTATTACACACTAACACTGTCCATGTAAACATTTCCCGTGCACATTCCCANCATTATTACACACTAACACTGTCCATGTAAACATTTCCCGTGCACATTCCCATTGTAAAATATCCCCCGAAAATAACAATATCATAAGACATAATATATGCTTTACTTTCCCTTCAGGCAACAACAAGACTATTTGATAAACTATTCCAGCAAGTAGTCAATTTAAAAAT
The DNA here is from genome assembly GCA_002313205.1 of Laupala kohalensis. Classification (NCBI taxonomy): domain Eukaryota; kingdom Metazoa; phylum Arthropoda; class Insecta; order Orthoptera; family Trigonidiidae; genus Laupala; species Laupala kohalensis. The sequence continues at coordinate 224,414 of NNCF01127424.1, read as the reverse complement.
GGTACATTTGAAGTAACAAATCATTTGCAATAACAATCTGTCCTTGGTGATTTTGTTAATGAACATTCGTAAGGGCCACAAGTGTCTTTGGCGTCGTCACAGTCACTTAGTTAAGTACACTGGCACTTAACGCAATGAACGATGCACTGGACGCAGCCAGTCATGCAATTTACCTTAATGTCTTTATTTAAAGCTGCATCACCAGTTGCCAAAACAACGTGGACGCGGCTAGTTCCTTAAGGAGTAGTAACCTTCAGTTACCACAAGGCCATTCACATTCCGCACAGAAGGTATCGTTCGCCCATTCGCCTCTACCGGAACCACATGACCCTCCGCGTAGCGTAGATTATACCATTTTCGCCATTAAATAGCTCAACTTGACGCAGACATCACGACTTTACTAATAGTTACTGACCACTTCTCGGTAAAAATGTTTGTGGTTTATACAAGATAACTTTCATCGAAGATCGGACGCCACTCAAGCCGATTGATTAAAAGTTGCGGTAAAATTGCTCGAACTCTAATTGAAGTTGTTCGTATTACATCGGCTGCCGTAAACTCATAAATAAGCAACTAATGATCTCCTAGTCACATCAAATAAAACTCCAAGTCTCTTTCTCACCAAATTTAAATCAGTCTGCTGAACGAACATGACCACTGAATGTATTGAATCTCTGAATGAGCCTGAATCTCCCTCCCTAATCTGCCTGCAGAGTGACGTTGCTCCTTGCATAAGTAAATACTATCCCACTTAGCTGCCCAAAAACTTTGGCAGAAGGCTCCTCCTTCTATGACGTCATTTGTTTTCTTCGGCCAATAATCACTCATTTTTCACTCCACGTGGAATAACTTGGATTGGTTATTTTTGTATGACGTATTTCCCTTTACAGCCAACAGAAAGGTTTGATTAATATAATGCTTCCTTGTCTCCGAACTTCAGTATTTTCCTTCCGAGTCCCTTCTGTGACACTTCGCAGACTCGTGACCTTCATTTCTCCACCAGGCACAATGTATTTTTGACAAGGAGACCTCTTTCCACTTCTAACCCCCAAACGTATCTTGCCCGGTCGCTCCTCATCCCCCGTCTCTGCATAAAATCACTCGTCTTCATTATCTCCTCACGCACCCCTGCGGTCACAACTCCCGCCCCTTCGTTCTCCTATGCGTCTCCGTCTAATGTCAGTCATCTTCATTGTCCGAGCATGGGTTACTCCGCACAATAAGCAACCTTCGTCTCCACCTGCGTCTTTCAATAAAATACAAAACCCATGTCGTTTCGCGGAGTCCCTTTGGCAATGAGGTTCGGATACCAGCTCACGGCTCCTTTTCTTTTACAAAACACTTCTTGACTCCCTCACCTCTTGACGTCCATCAATTTCTCAATTTTAAACGCACTTGTCCGCCATCTGTTCTCGCTTTAATTCGGATACTTTCAAGACACCTCACCCAAAATTTCTAAAAACTTTCTTTTTTACCAAAATACTCGCTCAGCTGCCTGTCGTAAATTTTGGGTCACGTCCGCTGGCCCAAGCGAAGAGCCGACCTTTCCTAGAGAGCTGGGGTATTCATGTCCCCCTTCCCTGCGGGCGCGGTCACGAACCGCTCTTGCCTGTGCGTCGCTAAATTTAATTATTCACAAGCCTTTAATTTGTTGTTTAATCTAATTCGTGTTTTGTCAATTATTTATTCAAATATGCTAACAATCAATTGTTCCTTACAGTATTTTGAAGTTATTTTAGTCAATCGTTTTAAGTTTTCTGAATATAAGAAGTATTCTTTTAACTCTTCGGAAATCAATGCTTCTTTATTTAGATGTGGCATAAAATAGTTTCATAAAATAGATCATTATCAGGTTTAAATATATAAAATTTAATGTCGAGCGCGGTGAGTGCAATTTGGGGTGGGGCGTCCTAAATCAAAGTAGACGTTAACGATGAAACAACCCACGCACAAATCACCGACGTTGTGTCGACTTTCGATGTATTTCGACGTCGAGATGGAGTCAAAAGGACGACGTCGAATAAAGGACGCCGTCCCGACGTCGTGTATTTCCCGCAATTTGAAAACGAGACAACTTCGTTATGCGATGTCCAGGCGATTTCGTCACCTGGGCAACGAAATTATTAACATACACACACATACGATGTTGGACATCATTACCAATTTTTTTTAAAAAAAGGTTCTCCTGGAGCCAATTCGTAAAGACCCGAAGAGATCTCAATTTTTTTTCGATCCATTACTATACTTTCCTTACAGAGTCTGTGTGATTGGAGAGTAAAAAAAAACATTACATTTGTATTTCACTTCTTACTCGTGCAACGAAGAAAATTAAATTCATTGCAGAGAATTTATTTTTACAGACTAGTAATTATTTATCGAAGCTAAATAAATCGTTTTTGTCTGAAAACGGTTGTTTCGGCCCACATAATTCCCCCCAGTTGGAATTAACGCTTGCCCCAAGTGAGGCTACCGGCTCCTAAGCACCTGTCAGCGAGGCTAGACGGGCACCTTCTCACCCCCAAAATGCAGGCCACGGTAGCTGGCCTTTGTTAGGCGAAACACCTTTCACCAGAAAGCGCACCATTCTTGCACCTTTCATTTGCCAAAATTTGCACGCATTAGAATTGAACTTCTTTAGGCCGCCGTAAGATAGTGCCAGTAGACGGGCGTCCCTTCACTCTTCAGTACCCTACCTGAGGCGCTACACACTCGCACGAGGTCTCAATCGTCTACTACTCGTCCATTCAGACGGACATACTTGTTCGTTACAGTAGCCATCCGACTTCAAAGTCGGTCTTTCCTTTCTAAGTGTGATTACTTAGTTATTTTTATTTAATTTTCTATTCGTTTTATTATAGAGCGAGTAACATCAAGTCGTATTGTTAAACTACATTTATGAGCACCTTCACAAGTTTCCGCACGCGACCGAGATTTGCTCCCAATCTGCATTTCTATTCGTGTGCGCGTATGCTTCTCACCACTGTACTTCAATTCGCGCCCGCCAATTTAGCGTGTGCATCATTGCATTCCCATGCGAGTGCGTGTCCCGGCACTTCAAGACATCGAGCTACAGACCGAAGACAACGCCAGCTGGACTCCTAAGATTGAGTATTACCATTTAAGTTCTTAACGTACTGTGTTTGGTGACAATCCACGTATTGAATATGTGTGGGTGTTCATGACTTGAACCAAGAACTGCTCCGCTATAAATGGTTACATGTGTTCCTTTTGTTATCAGTTATTTCAAATTGACTTGAAACAAGAATTGCTCCGCAATAACTGGTTACATGTGTTCCCTTTGTTCTCAGTTAGCTCAATGGTTCTCTAAATGGTCTCGTCAGTGTAATCTAGAGCAGAACACTTTTCTTTCTTATTACGAGACAAATCCCCACTGATTATATCAAATTCAGAAGGAAAATAGAATATAAAACATGACCTTGAACACTTAATTAAATGCACCCGTAATAAAGAACCTTTCATTCTAATAATAAGTCATTTGGTTCTTGGATATTTCTTTCAATGTATCACACAGTATTTGTATGTAATAATGAAATACGTAATGTTGTGTTGATCAAAAGGCACTATTAATATAAGGATTTTCGTTCTAATCATAAGCCTTGTTGACTCTTGGATATTTATTTCATTTTATCAAGCAGTAATTCTATATAATACTAAAATACCCAAGTAGTTTGTGAATTGATGGATTGGTGTGCCAATTGTGTAATCATCTAGAAAGATTACTGATTTAGTGATACTTAGATTCGTATTTAACCATTCTGCTTAACCCAATTTTTGATCGCTCAATTGTTTCTTGTTTATGTATTTTTTTAGTTTAATAAGTCAAGAGTTAATTCAATGTTTATTTTATTTATCACATACAATGTTGTGACGAAATTCAATTCATTAAATGTATGAGGGTTATTTTTGGTCTTTTCCTTATTTTACATCCCTCAAATTGCTTCCTTGGAAGCTGGTCCTCCGTCTTCATAAATCTGTTGTGTTCCATAGCATCCGCCAGAGGATTTCCCTATCATTTCGTACGTCGCCCCGGAACAACGGTAATAAAATACCTGCAAATGCAAATGGAACACGGGGTCTCTCGAAAGTCGAGATAAAACGAGAGAATCGATCGTAATTCATTTATTGAGCGCTGTTGCGGTGGCTAGCCTGTCGGACGCAGAGTTCGTTTAAACAGAAACCCGTTTGTTCTTGTCTGGAAGGTGCGTTGGGAGAGATGAGGTTTAATTACCGCATGATCCAGTCGACTTCTACATGTAAGAGGAGGTTAAAAGCTTTGGAATAGTCGGAAACGGTCGGGCGGTGCGGCTGCGGCGGTGGTATTGTAGCTAAGGTTTAATTTAGTGCTTCGCGCACAACGGGATGAAATAGATTACTTCGGAATGTCGAGGGAAAACTTGGGAGAATTTACGAGAGATTAAAGTGAATTTGTGGTTTCGACATAGAGAGATACACTTTATGCATTTTTGTACAGTATATTTCTGTTCCTCCATGTTCTATTGCGTTTGTTTTTAGTTGTGGACAGAAGAACAAGATATATAAAGAGAAACGTATATGTGTGTATATTTGAACTCAAACCGATATTGGTGGTCTAGTGTTAGTGTCTTCGCTGAGCGGGAGAGCGAGGGTTCAAATCCTGCACGGACGAATAGATGTGGTTCACATCCATATTGAGTATTTACATTATTTTTATTTCTAAACCACAGGTTTTAGAGTATATGCTTAACATTTTTATAGCTAAAGTGAATATATAATCAATTTCAGGTTTTGAGGACTCTGATGACCTAGTTGTCGAACCCTAAAGCCCCACTAATAATAATAACAACAATAAAAATTTCAATTTTTACTTTTCCGTATTTGCGTCAAAATAATCAGAGTTTAAGTTGAGGTGATATATCAGAACTGAAAATGCGATGAAATTGTAATATACGAAATTCTATTGCTATTGACGTCCATTATACAGTCAAAATACACGAATAAATAATTTTAAGAATAAATAAATTGTATTCGTCCATCATAAGGTCTTAAATTTTGTATTATTTATTTATAATGCATCAAAAATGTGAAATTTAATTTCAGATATAATCTTTCTTAAATTCTATTGATTTTTGTTTGTTATCTAGTATAAATTATTTTGAATATTGTATAAATAAAAAATTTGTCTCAATATTTAACGATAGTATGGAAAATTATTTATTTGGTTAGACCTAATATTAAGTTGTAATACAAGTTACATTTGTTGTAATTACTACACTACTAAATAAATTTAAATGAGTTTAATGTTATTATGAAAATAATATTTATGAAGATTTTAAGTCATAAATTTGTAAGTTTTAATCTTGTAATTTTAAATGCAATGTCAAATTCTTCGCGATATGTTGTAATATTATCTTGTAATTTATATATTTTGCATTTTATTTAATTATCATATACAACGCACGTTGTAATAATATTAATTCGACCTTCAGCTCTCATCCTAATTAAGGTTTTCTTTCTGGGTTTTCTTCAATCGTTTAAGGTTAATACCGGGATGATACCCCAGACTAGAGTAATTATATAGTACACCTATTTTTGTAGTACAATTTATATATTTGTTCGTTTCCGTAAATGCATATATTTATGTATGTATTGTTATTGATGTATGTGTGATAATTGTGTATTTACTGACGTTCGTAAGGAGGAAGAGCAGACCTGACGGCTTGAGCCAAACTACAAAATAAAAGTATTATTATGATTATTATTGGTATTATTATTTTTATTATTTATTTTCAAGTAAGGTACGAATAGATGCATGTGTAACGCATAGACTTTAACTATACTTTTCATTCATCTTTCTGTACAAAACCAGAAGAGAATAGTGCAGAGAATAGCATTTCCCACTATAAGTCATTCCTCCTTATCCCACCGCGACATAATTTATGTCTTAAATATCGACATAGCTCTCGCACCATAAAGTCCCCGGGCGCAAGTAAGCAACCAAGCAAGCACTTCTATCTCTGGGTCTCAGCGTCGCGGTGTAGTCGCGATGGCTGGAGCGGGGCGGAGCGCGCTCTGGTGGTACGTGCGGTGCGTGACACGCCCTCGGGCGGAGGTACGACGCTACAACTTGCATCCATATATCACAGGCAATGCGACGGACCTGCCACGAACGGCCTCCCGCACAGCAGTGTGTCAACCCTCTGCCCTTCCCACTGCAAGGGCACGGACTGATTTACAAGAATCCTGGCCATCCTGGCTCGTGTTATCCCCCGGTTTTCCTCCGGCTTGCGGCGGATTCTCCTTGAGCGGGAATGGCATTAATAATTTTGTTTCATTAATCTCGAATTTTTACCGCACAAATATCTACAATTTATTTTGAATATTTAATGTATAACAGGACGTATTTATTAAACAATTTATTTTGTATATATTAAATCCGCCATTGCCCATGGGCCCGTGATGGGAATCGATGGGATGGTTCTTTACTTGCTTCCGAAGAGTAACTTAGTTTATTGCCCCCACCCCCACCCCCCACGTGGTCATACGCAGTACGCAGCTGCTTTTTTGACAATAAAGTTTATAAAAGTAAGACACCTCCTGTACGCCTTTCTGGTTCTTTGATCACTCGCTATTAGTAAACTTTATTTATCGAAATAAATTAGCGAACTTCAGAATTAAAAATAAACGTTCGAAGTTTCGTTCTTTAAAACATTAATTTTGTTTCATACGAGTGAACATCGAGGTGTCTCAATCAAGGAAGTATGGGGCGACCTCAAAAATAAAATTGTTTCGTAAATTTTTATAGAGGATTGTTGATTTAAAGTGTGTATCAATGGTTGAGTTTGCGCAGATTTTATATAAATATAAAAATGTTGAATTAAAATACAATACAAGTCTCTGTAAGAAAGAATTTCCTTCTCGCCTCAGAACCCCTCCTCTTTATCAAAAACCTATGTCCGTGTCGCAATATGAAATAATTCCGAAGTAGGTTTGGGATAGTAGATAAAAGGAATAGTAAAAATTAAACAGTAAAAATACTCTATATTATTACCTCTGTGGCTTAAAACCGCAGAAGTAAACATAGAATTTATCTACATGCTGTTCCTTCTCTAAATGTATCACGGATGTCTAGTAAGTTACCCCTGGTTAAAATTGTCGTTCGAAGTGCTCGTTAACGCGGTCCGTAGCTCATCTAAACGAGATTACGTAGAGTAGAGTACCCTACACCATCATAGAGGATGTGGGCAAAATAATACAGATCTGGAGAAAGATTGTGATCATGACAGGGAATTGACCCTTTGTTAACGAACGAAATAATTATCCTTCACATAAAATGTCGGAAATGCATCTTCTTAAACATCTTTCGAATCCGCAAACATTTTATGAATACTTTTAGAAAGACCTGGTCGAATTACAAAGTTCCATGTGCTTCCAGAAAATGAAGTAAAATTGTTACACGTGAATAGTGATTCCAATTGAACAAATTGATCACTGCTTTCGTGACATGTCGGACTAACCCCGCAAGCCTCAGCAAACACATTCAAATCTATAAACGGAGGCTTTCGCAGCCGGAGTCAGTATGAACTTGTTCGTCCGGGACAAACCGCGTCTCAGTAGATAAAACTACCAACGTTTCGGCCATCATGCTGTTTTATCTACTGAGACGCGGTTTGTCCCGGACGAACAAGTTCATACATTCAAATCTAAGTTATAATAGTCAATGATGAGACCCCAGTTACGAATACTATTGTCAAAACTGATATAATAATTTTCCTCTTTTTCCTCAAAGCTAGTAAATTGTTGTTTTCATTACAAAACGCAATTACATGATTGCAAATTCGTATTTTGTTTTTACAGTTAATGTTAACTCAACTTCCCATTGGACATCGGACTTCCCTATAACATTACAAAATGCACTTGATGACAATATTAATACGAAATAATATGAGATTGGTTTATCCTTTTAGTTAGAAACTTCGTGCACTGGCGGAAAAATAGATGGATCAATATTATATGTAAAAACCCTCTTCAATTTTTATTTAAGATGTTAATTTTTACGTCATCAATTGTAAGATTAGAACTTATTTTAAACTACTGTCTACATTCCTATTATACTAAAAAAATCAGTTTTATAAATACTATCCTTCATTTTATATTTTACAAGCGTGTTTGGAATGAAAATGATTTAATAAAAGTATTAAACATAACTAGTAGTCTAATATGTACCCGGGATGAACTGGTGATAATCAAGAACGTAACAACGTCGGAGGGGCACTAATGTGATTGAAATTATGGTAAAATATAATTTTGACCGGTGTTTCTAACAATTCTTCCACTGTGTTTCACCCTTGTTTCTCGTGACGCGGAGACGCGCCGTCAGCGGGCAGCCTCGTAATGAGGTCGAGCCTCGTAATGAGGGATATTCAGAGGCTGAAGAAAAGGAAGACAGGAGCAAATGACATGATTGCGCGCACCGCGGCGGAAACGCCTCTGCGCCTCGGCCTCCATATGTCACTTCCCCCACCCCTCCACCCCCCTACCACCACCCCCACACGCCATCCCTTTAGTTTCAATGTCTTTGTTCTCACTGCTCTCCTTTGTTCAGGGTTTAAACTGTTACCTGCCTCTTCTGAAGCTCAGGGGCTCCATATGTTTGCTCAGCACGAAGGCGCTTGGGTTCAATTCCCGGTGGGGTCGGAAAAATTTTCTAGCTTTTCTCTTCTATGTCCAAGTTCATATAGATATGACTATTGAAACGCGAGTCATCCTCCTTGTTCTAGCCACATCCTACTGCTCCAACTATCACTAACTCTAACTATTACTAACCACTGTTACTAATACCTCCACGTTGGCCAAGTTGTTAGTAAACTAAGAATAACCCCTACTCCCCACCTCAATGTAGATAAGCCTCAATAGAACGCTAAATTCCCCATTTAGAAATGCTACAATGAAAGAAAACAACAACAACTTACGTTTCTTTTTCCTATGGGATCTGATTTTCAGTTTTGATTATAATACTATTGTCCCTCTAATGACTTTGATGTCGGTGAACCCTAAAACCCCAATAAAAATACTATTGTTCATATTTCCTATTTCCAACGTTTCAGATTGTTTTGAATTTAAAAGTGAATGAATATCAAAGTAGATGCTTTTTTATGCTTTGCAAAAAGTATTTTCGCAGTCAATTACAAATAATACGATTTTTTACACGCAGGAACTCGATACTTGCGTGAATAAATTACAATATTGGAAAATATTACTCATTTCAAGAGTGTCACCTTTCGCGACTAGTTGTTTGAAAGTAACGAGTAACAATTAAATAAGAATATTTGGTAAATTAATAAGAGAATATTTAAAATATTAGTATTTTAAAACGTAGTTCAATAATTGATATAAATGTATTGGAAATTTACTTGGTCTTATCAAATATTCTTATTTAATTGTTACGTGTTACTTTCAAACAGCTAGTCGCGAAAAGATTTTCCCTCAGTTTCCTTTAGATTTTCTTGCCGTTAACCAGTTAGATTAGTATTGGATGTTTAGTTAGTTCTGATTAGTTTAGTTTAGTTAGTTAGATTAGTTCTGAGTTATGGTGTACGATGTGCCCAATGTCCCCAATCGTAAGGATGTTATCACTCGTATTCAATTTTATACTTGTTCGTCGCATCTTTCCTTCTTTTGTGGTCTATGGGGGATATGTCCCCCCCAATGGACCTGATAAAATTGAAGTTTATAAATGGCATACTTTGTAAAAGTATTACCAGATTAATAATTTGTATTTCTTACTATATTTATTAGTTAAAATTTGTTATTATTAATAATAAAAATGTTATTGTTATTAATAATACCAGATTGTTAATTATTTATTTCATGCATTTTATTTAAAGGTAGTATTTACAAAATTTGTGTTGTAAAACCATAATTTTTAAACAAAAATTCTCCCCTGGTAGCCCCCCCCCCGTTCATTACGGTCTAGATGCAGTATATAGTTCTTCCCTGACAAATCTTTCATAGTCTATGACAATATTATACCAATCAGTAATCATGTCTCATTATCGTAATCCACTTCTTGTTTCAGGGACACGTTTCTCTGTTCTTCCCAACGACGGTTCGCCTACGCTACCTCGAACAGGGGTGACTCTTCCAATTTCGTCTGTGCGCCCAACCAAGTTCATACCGCAGTGTTAAAATAATCGTATTAAATTTGTTCTATATTCTGGTAACATTGTGATAATGTTAATTTATCATTTAAAAACTTCTTGTATACTTTATCAACCATTGTATATAGTACTTTTAATAAGAATGAAATACAAAGGTATTTTAATGCATTTTTTTAATGTTTTCATTAGAGTGTGATTTTAGTACGAACTCAACCCTTGGCCTGGGTTTTATTTTGATTTATCTTTCGCAATTTGATCGGAAATACGGAATATTTCCTGGCTTATTTACGCATAGTCAATTAGTGTATTGTTCTCTTCACGGTCATACGCATATTTGACTCTTTGTTGATAATAAATTATTTGTTTACAATAAAAACCTCTTTTCGATGAAATTATTAGGGTTTAAATAATTTTGATTCGTAAAAAATAAGAAGACGAGTAAGAGGAGAAAACTTACAACCTTGAAGATATCGGAAGGTAGAACTGCGTAGTTTAAAACATTTGACTCTGGTTATGCGTGACCAGTTTGTCATTTAAAGTTGGCAACGTCGAATTAAGACACGTGATCACCGTCATGTTAACCTTGGTCTCTACGTCATTAGGGTGAACCCCCCAATAATTACAGTCAAAAATGCTTGTTTTCAAGGTAATATGAAGAAGAAAAACTTTGATTCGAAATGATTTTAATGTTACACCTTCACACTTGGAGTATTTATAGATGAATTTGTGTATTGATGAAAAACATTTCGAGAATATTTTCACTTACATTTAAGAATTGTGTAAGTGAGCGCCCTCTACGGACCTTCGAGTGTGAGCGCAAAAAGAGCCGTTCCGTATTTGCCCTGGATAACCGTTTCCTCTCGTCTACGCGCGCAACCGCCTCCAACAGCTAACGAGGGACTTTGAGGGGGATGGAGAAGTGGTTTAAGGGTGGGATGGTAGATGGGATGCTCCAAATGGCTAATAATTCAATCCTAGGACACGGAGGATGGTTTTCGAAAAATATACGGAGTGTGTGGAATTAGTATCAAGAATAGTATTTGAAGCGTAAAATGAAATGGGATAGTATGAATGGAATGTATTTAATTGCAAGTTCACTCGATTATTTAAGATGATAATGTTCCATATAAATTGCATTACATTATTCTTAAAAAAATATGATTTATGAACATTATTACTAAGCATTCTAGATATATTACATTTATGTTGCAAGATAGAATTTGATTATTAAAATTTTGGAAATTGGACAACTGAAAATTTATTGGTAATGATAAAGAGTACATTTTTCTATTTTCGATGTAACGTTTACTATTTACCCCTTCACTTTTTGACTCTTGTCAACGGATATTAATTAAAGTTTTACTATTGAATGAAGTAATTTTGTAATAAAAAAATAATTATTAGTGCCCGTAGTCGTATAAAAGTATTTATTTGAAAGATAATACATCTTCGCAAAACCCGCATCAGTATCCTGTTTTCTTTTTTCATTTTTAAAAGGATCCATTTTTTGATCCTTAAACTTCTTTTCATGGCCATAAAGTGTTTCTAGGTTTTATAATAAATCTTTATCACTATGTTTATAAAAATTAAAGTAAATAATTATATTTTTGCGTGATTGAACTTGTCGAATGATTCTTTTGAAATTGAATTTCGTTGTGTTCAAATTCCGACTCGTGTGTCCCAAAATTGATAAGCAAAATTATTTTTTAATTATACATAGTGAAACATTTTTTCATTTATTTAATAAATACGTGCATGTTCTACCAATTTTTTTTTTTTCATTTTAAACGCATATGAAACCATGAAGTGAAAAAAATCTGAGGATTAGGATCATGTTTAATACCATATTGAAAATAATAAATTATCAGAGCGTTTGTGCACTGTGGGTTGAAAAATAAATTTAAAAAAATCAATTGCTCTGTCAACTTTAATGTTATCCAACATGGAAAATTTATTGTAAGAATGTGTAGGCACATGTACTATTACCAATAACCATGCATTAGTTTCGTATACGCTGAAAGCAGAAGTCAAAATTGAAAACATTACTCTGATTAATTTGATAAATGGACGTTTGGAATAATTCTGCGCTCAAACATATCATATATCAGGGATAATGAGGCAAATGTATTCACATCTCGTGAATGACGCATCTCTCATTTACGCGCGCAAAATTCAACGCGCAACCACAGCGAAAATGAGGGAGACAGACTTTTTTCGCATGCGTCAACTCATCTCTGGGACATAAATCTGCTCCCAGAGCTCTTACATCTTTTACTCCAACTCAACTCTCTATTTTTCCTCTTTCCATGTCACTCCTTTTTTTTTACTCTTCTGTANCTGTTGTTTTCTTTCCTTGCAAATATGTATACCTATACCCCCGTCCATACCTCGTCTTCAACTTGATTTTTGACTCTTTGTCTTCCAGATTGAATCCCCAACTCATATTGTTCACAATCTCTAATTTTCTGAGAATAACATAGATCTCTTTTACAATGTACGAGATCTAACCAATATTCTGTATACAAATATGCATGTTTTCTTTTATGTAGCAACGCTATTTACTTTCTTGAGTAATGTGACATATATTACTTTTCTCTACAATTTCTAGTTTTGGGAGTTTTTCACTCGGCTTTATATTTATAACTTACCTACCTATCCTTTTCCCTCTCCATGCGAGGTCGGCGAATGGGGATGGATACGATGCTTCGTTTTATTTGGCTGGGGAATACTAGGATGCCGGATGCCCTCCCTACCGCACCTCCCCTGAAGCGGTGATTATGAATGACACGGGGGGAATGATGGTGAGTGAATAGGCAGGGGAAACGGGAGAACCCCGAAAAAACCTGCCGCGAACACCGCTCCGTCCCCCACCTCGGATTCTATTCGGATCGGACCGGGTTTGAACGGGCGTCCCCAGAGGTAGAAGGGTCGCTCCTACTCGTCTTCATATTTATCATGAACAATATCACAGGACGTCAGAAAAGTTATGAATAGTATGTATATCATGATATTATATAACGGATCATTACGCAACTCTCGTATAGTTCCCGACGAATGTTGTACGAGTTACTTAACCAGACGCGTCAGTCACTTCTTTTGTCTGGAATCAAGGAGTCAAGTTACATGGGTCTAGTTGCGTCTTTTCTTGATTTAATTTTTAAATGCTGTTATCTCGGAAAGGACAAGGTGAAAGACGAAATAATAGGAACTCTAAAGTATGATACTTTATTAGTGTGACATACTCCATCCGGTTACACTGGAAATGATAGAAAATTTATGGGCCATGTGTATGTATGTTTATGTATGTGATGATTTAAGTATGGTTGAGGTTATCTCGTGGAGAATAGAATTATTTCTTTTTGACATTCTTCCAGACACTACTCACCGCAGGGTTTATGAAAAATGAACAGCTGAAAAGTCGGGAGGACAACTCCAGGCTTAGTTTTGTCGATCACGTCACATTCTACTTGGTTGAAAGTTTATTTTCTTACCTCCGAGATGTTTGGATAACGCCTTCTCTGCGCTTGTATGGACAACTTAAAATGAAAGTGATTGTCGCTAACTAGCAATACTTTATTAAGTAACTCATAACGAAACGCAATGGGTTTTGTATCAAAAGGCACAATGTTGATTCGTTCATCACCCTACTATAAGAAAAAAAAAAGTTGTAAAAAGAGTTTAAAAAAATTTGAATTTTCGAAAGAGGTTGAAGACATAAAATCTTCAGCCCGAAATAAAACCGGACATTACGTCCTTTTGAAGGAACCACTCGATAAGGTGTATACTATTCTACCGAATTTAAGGATCATTATTTTAAAAATGTTATAAAAATAACATTAAATTAACCTCGTTTAGATTCTCGGTGATGACATAGGCAACAGCCTTTTTCCTAATTTTGTTAGTTTTAATGTGGGTTCAAATAAGCACGTGTTGCGATTTGTTGGTCACACTGTTTCTATATACTTGTTCTTTGTTTTTTTTACCATATGTGGCTTGTTACAAAATTATTTTGATACTTGACTATGACAAACAAATTAATGATGCATATATTTCTTCCGTGTACCCTACACGTGGAGATGATATGTGATAACTTTCTGTCAGGTGAAAATGGCGACGAACCGGAATCGAACCCGGGACTCCTGCTTTGATCGCAGGGGTGTTAACCACTACACCACCCATTTGCTTTTCCCAACTGTACACCATTTGGTCTCGGTGGAAATGGTGTAGTTGTGGAGGACGAGCGGATGGTGTAGTGGTTAACACCTCTGCCATCAAAGCAGGAGTCCGGGGTTCGATTCCCAGCTCACCGCCTTTTTCACCTGACCGAAAGTTATAATATTAATGATGATTTAAGAAGGAATATTTACGCATGAATTTCGAAATTTGGATGCCAATGGATGGACAAGGGAACTCCTGATATCATCTTATTCCCTTTCCAGTGTTCGGTAAGGACTAATACTAGTCGTATCACGACATTGTGCACACTGATATATCCCCTCTGCGCTATTCTTCCCTAGATCCACCCTCAACCGCTCCTTGTGATAACGTGTGTCTCCAACTCCCCCGAGTGGTCGCTGTGTTGGAGTGGTATCTGCGGCGCGTGTTGCCTGTCAGCCGCGCTGTCTCCTCATGACGCATGGCGCCCATCCATCGTCAAAGCGCCGCCTCCAGTTGACACGCCCCATCCCCCACCCACACTCCACTTCGCTTCCACCCCCAACCCCCGCCCCCCGCCTCACGCCTCACGGGGCTTCTCTCTCCTGCCAGAGTTCTATCAAATCCCCGGGAACTAATGTCACTCTACATAGATCATCTTACTTGTACATTTTACTTCTCAAACATACTTATTGTAATCTAAACTTGAAGAAAACATATCTTATTGGTCACTTAAATGAAATAATTGCAGTTATCCTTGATGGTGTCATACATTGTGGAGGAAACAGTGATTTTCAAAATAAATAAATAAATAAAATCACGAAAGTGATTGAATTTTACTTTCATTAGCAGTTAATTTTCTGTAGTATCTTTTACATCACTTTCATCTATAGGTCACCGAATATTACAAAATGATGTTACACGTTTTCCTTTGAGGTCTGAGGCATAAATCACAAAACCGTTACGCTCCTTCGCCATGTTTTTATTTGCTTTTTTTTGGATTTCAAATGAGTTAAGTGAGTTTCTGAGTATTATTTTTACTATACACACATATATACAGATAGAAATTAAATCATGTATGTTCCTTATTATAATACATAATGTTGTGTAACAATTGAAATAATAATAATAATAATTATTATTATTATTATTATAAAAATTATTAATAAAATACGAAAATTCTTCTCTGTGATTTGACTAACTTGGAATACTCGATCCACCTTGAATATTGTTTATTAAGGATGGGAGTACCATTGATAAAATGGACTCACATGATCTACCGAATGTTGGAATTTGTCGGATCTTCTTTCTTTATTCGATACGGAGGAAAGAAACAGACTTTGGCCCAATTTCACCAAGTTCGTTTATCGCGGAAATTGATTGAAATAGTGTAAGATCTTTTCTTGGCCGCAATTTTATCATTTTAAAGATGTATTTATCGTTCATTCAAATTGAGATTAGATCTCTTATACTAAATAATTGTATTGTACTAGCTAATTATTACCAGGCCTTGCCCGGTATTAGACCAACGAACTCACTCGCCGGGAGCAGCGCCGGACAATATTTTGCTTCCAAGACAAGAACATAACGGCGACAGCGTGGCTGCTCCATTTCATTAAAACGCTTTTAAAATCTAAACCATTCGTCCGAATTTTAGCATTTAAAGGTATTTTTAATCTTTGTTAAATTCAAAAAACATAAAACCTATTAAAGTGGGTAATGATTGTTATTTTCGGTCGTAAATTATTCTCTTAAATTGAAGTTTTTCAACAATCCTATTTGTAATAACGTTTTTTCGATAAAGTAGGTAAACCTTTCTAGGTAGACATGTGCTGTTGCGGAATTTTTTGTTGCGCTCTTTAAGGTGAACAATATTACCTACCTCTTTTAGGCAGCGCAAGTGAATATACTTCTCTTTTTTCCCGATTTTATCGACATTTAGAGTCGAAACCATTTTCAATCTTTTTTTCACGCATTTAAAAAATAAAAGCCCATGTTCATTCTGGTCATCTAAACCACCTCCTTGCCAAATTTCATTACGATCGATTCAGTGGTTTAGTCGTGATCAGGTACCAAACAGACAGATACACTTTCGTGTTACGCATTTATATATCTGCATGGATTATGGCCGAAAGACAAATCGATAAAACCTTGAATTAATTCTTTGACATCGGGGAGGACAAAATTACCAGCAAATAGTGTGGCCGGTAGTTGCGATGCAAGTTTATCATATTACTAAAATGACCGGTGACAATTTCGCCTAGAAACTAGAGATACTCCGAAGAAAACTCAGCACTGCTTCTAGTAGTTCTAAAGTTCTCACGTATTCCAGCTCTAACACAAATATTTACAATATGTGTTGGACGTTCTTCTCGAAACGTCGTTCCACACCGTTGTGTGTATCAGTTCCGCAGATGCGACTTCCCAACTCACGCGCACTGCGCTCCTCATATATTCATTTGTGTGGCGTTTCCATAGTCCTTGTACCTCGCAAGAGGAATGTTCTGCGCTCAGTCAACAACGTGCTCGGCATATCCGCGTCTCAGCAGTTCCCAAGTCCACTCCTTCATTTCGCATAATTTATGTCAGCGGCAAAATAAACAGAGAGACTCAAACTTCTAGTAACTTGTCTATAGTAAAAGTCATCATACTCTGCTACGAGAAATTCAACTTAACAAAAAGAAAAATTGTGCAAAATGCACTGTTCATTAATTTATTTTGTATTAGTTGCAGTAAATTACTTTATTGTCCTCAATATGGTCATACACAATTTGTAACAGCTCTCTTGACCGTAAATTATTTATTTATTTATAGTTAGTCTAACTGGCTTGATGTTGGTATAGAACCTGTACTCAATGTAGCCAACGCTTTTACTTCGCCATCGTCCATAAGTGTAATGATAAGGGTATCTCGAATTCAGTTGGCAAGACATTCGAAATTGAATTCATAGCCAACCTCGGACAACAATCATTTCACTTGCTCTTGTGGCGCTGTTCTGTTCTTTCTGCATCGAGTGTGTGGAACGAATATTACTTTGTGTCTTTGTTTATTGTGTTATTAACTTGCATTTCTTTATTGTAAATAGTCGCTTTTGTGACTACTATTAATATTTATTTGTATATGTCTTGAATTCCTAGAAGTTGGCGATTCCACGCGAGAAATTGCTGTACAGTAATACCTGAATTTTCATCAACATTGACAGTTGTATCAGTTATCATCGACTTTTCCCGTAAAATACTTGTCTCGAGTTTTGTCATTGTCCAAATTCGGGAAGACGTACACAACAACTTTTAAAAAAATGAGAATGTCCTGCCGCATAGTAGGTAAATTTTAATGAATTTCTAATATAGGTAACATTTTATTGTCGTAATTAAAAATGAAACTAACATTATTAGGCACAGTTTCACAGAGTTCATTTAACGCCTTGTACAACTTTTTCTGTGGAGTTAATCATTATTATCTAAATAGGCGTTGCACCAACTACTGTAATCTGGTTTACGAGAAACAATATGGCGTTCATTTTGTTTCTTTACTCGTGGCCCGAATTATAGGTTATGTTCAGTTGCGAGAGGGAGACCCGCTGCTGTCTCCGGTGCCCATTGGTGGCGCTGGTGAGCAACAAAATGCGGTTTTGGACAGTCATATGTCTTCAAGTTACCCACAATGCTCTGCAACACTACTAGCAATCTATATAATTCTTCAGAAACATCGATTGACATAATCGACGATTAGTTTTGCATGATGATGAGTATACACCGTAATCGTAATTAAAGCAACTAAATCTCGTTTAAGAAAATCGTGATTATTCTACATCTGGAGAAACTGGGCCTAAATCTCACCAACCATATATTTATTGTTATACTTAACTTTCGTCATTGTCAGTAATCTTCCTATGCTCAAGATTGCTATGGAGTCGAAAGTTAACTATAACTATAAATATATGGTTGGCACAGACTAACAATGTTAGTTTTATTCTTAAAGAAGTTCTTGGTAATTGTGAAAGGTTCACTACATAGTCCAAGAATAATAAATTATAAGACGCTATATTGTTAGCCATCTTTTTATTGTCTATTTGCTATTTATTAATAGCTTTTTAGCTAAGATAAAAACATGGACAAGAACGCCATCATAAGTTAAACAAATGCTGAAAGAGGTCGCTTTGGATATCTTACTTATGTGGTATGGGCCTGTGTCTCTGAAGCTGCCTCAGAGCAAAGCCCAAAAATAGAAGGGACTTCAAATTGTGCCTTGTAACATAAGGTCTTTTGGCGGGTAGTTGGTAAATACTAGTGATAGAAGGATTAGTAAGTGATCACAGAGGGATAGAAATATGTATAGGGAAAGTGGAGCCAAATGCGACAAGAAATAACCATGGACAAATATTCCGAAGCATAGATTGGGGAAAAATGAAGAGAAACAATGGAAGAATAAGGAATCAAATACAACAAGGACAAGAAAGGGCGAAGACAATCGAGGAGATCACAAGCAAAAAATGGTGGACGTAGGATTTAAGGGGGTTGAAAAAGGGACGTGTGTCTCGCCCTGTTCACATGACACACAATGCAGAAGAGAAAGAGACAAGTAAAATTGAACCAGGGAGACATACAACGATACAAAAAGGCACGAGAAATATACAAGATTGAAATATAGAAGGCGAAACATGTCAGTTGGAGACGATTTGTAAAGAAATAATTCGCAAAGAAAACATGTGGAATGCCATATTTTCTTTGTGAATAAAAGAAAGAAAGGAGAAATGTGGGAGACACAAATAATACATGGGCACAAAACAAAAAATTGGAAAGACATCTGGAAAAAAGTCCTTGCAGCAATATTTACTAAAGATGATGAACATGATTAGATAAGTGAGGAAATAGAACCAAGCGAGAAGCAAAGGATAACCCAGGATGTGGTTGAATATGCAATTAAAAGACTGAAAAGGGGAAAAGTTCCTGGATACTACTTACTAATATACGACATGGCTCAAGTTACACGTAACGTACTTCAGAATACACTGTGTACTATCTATAACGTGTGTGTAGCTGAGTGTATTATCTTTCTGCATGGAAGACAGGGTAAAATAAACTGTTCCTCAAAATTATGAATAGGCCAGTACAAGAACCGAAGTCTTAGAGACTCAGCTCCTTCCTACCAACGTACGGGAAGTTACTAGACAGCATATAAACTAAAAGACTACAAAAGTTTTTATATAGTGAGTGAAATAAGAACGGACAAAAGAATGGATTGGTACCAGGCAGAAGTACAGCAGATGCACTTGGAAGGCAACTCGAGCACATAACAAAAAGAGAGCAAAACCACTGTGCATGTCTGTTCTTCGACGTTGAAGGTGCTTTTGATAACGCGTCATGGATCAAAAATTATTTAAATATTGCCGAATAAAGAAGTGCCATTGTATCTGCAAAATATGATAAAATCCTAGCAAGACAGACATATTGTTTTGAAAAGAGGGCAGGAGAAAATAATTCACAAGTTAACGATAGGATGTCCGCAAGGATCATTACTAAGTCCGGTATTATGGACAAAATCCCATTGGACCTAGATGATGAAAATATAAGCTATGTGGCCTATACAGATGGCCTATTACTAATAATAGAGGAAGATTCGAGTAGTAAGATAGAAAAGAAAGCACAAAGGGAACTAGATAAATGTGAAGCCAGAGGACTAAGATTGTCAGAATTAAAAACGAAACTATTGAGGTTTGGCAATGTGCAGCTATAGAACAGGGGGTTTTGCCATAAAAATATATGGAGGAACAATCCAATGCGATATTTCGATGTCGTTATAGACAACAAGTTGAGATACAGCGAACATCTAGTATATGTGAAGAGAAAGGTACAAGTTGTACTATATAGCATGATTTGAGTTGGAGCTATGCACTAGTATATCAAAAGGAAAGCTTTATACACGCTTTGCGTAGGGGTACTTAGGCCAATGATAGCTTATGGAGCAACAATTTGAGCAGAAACATTGGTGAACCAAAAGTTTGAAAAGCAGTTACAGTCCATAGAAAGACAATGTTTGCTACCAATGTTAGGGAGCTATAAAACGGTCGCAACAGAAGCACCAAATGTGTTACTACGAATTCTACGAAGGAATCTCATTGCACAAAAATTGAAATTTCGACATATGTTAAAATAAATATAAATGAAGAGACAGTAAAAAAAGCGAGGAACAAATTAACATCAGCATTTTTTGACCCTCCGAGTATCTACTCGTGGAGGAGTGTTTGCAACGTCAAGAGTCAGGTGGAAATTGCGACGGACCGGGACTCGAACCCGGGAACTTCTGCTTTTTCCGCAGGAGTGCTATCCACTGTACTACCCGCCTCTACTCCTAAGTCCGTACGAAACCTCCACCACCCTATCCGGTGAACCTTGGTCACATCCCCCTGAAGGGATATCGAGGCGGGTGGTGCAATGGATAGCGCACCTGCGGACAGAGTGGAAGGTCCCGGGTTCGAGTCCAGATCCATCAGAATTTTTACCTGGCCATTGACTAAACAGGAAATGGTTCAACGCATCAAAATATCTCTCACGGGACACGGGAACTTCAGGATGTATTTACGGCGTATAAATAATATAGAGACAGAAAAGGAAACAACAGACCACGTATTGTGGGACTCTCCACTATATGGCCCAGAGAGAGCGACGAACGTACGGAGTTATAGTCGGTTGGATATATTAACACCTAATGGAAAACATAAACTAATGGAGACAGAACAAAAATTTAACTTACTCCAGGAGTACACGTGGAAGATATCAGAGATAAAAATATTGTTAGAAATGTAAAGATACGCTCACGCCTCCCCGGTGGCGGGGACGGGTAAAGCCACATCGGCGGCTACGTTGCGCAGACAAGTGATAAACAAATGGTGAGTAATTAAAAAGAACAAGAACCTGTTTATTGTTTACATATTTTTAAAAAAATCGTATTGTTTTTAGTACTGTTTTAAACGCTTCATGTCTATAAAATGTATGTTGGCAAGTATTTGGGAGGGAATTTATTTGGTTTGCATTAATTCATGTTGAAATAATTGCCGTATTTTTTGTAGGTTTCTTATTTCTTAGATTGTTTACGGATGTATTCACGATGAAAACCGAGGTTTCTCTGTTGTATTTCTAAGAGGAATCTTTTAAAACTAAGGAATGACTTTAAACTTTTTATTACATTTATTACATTATGGAGTATTCACAGTCCCGATATTTTCAAAATCGCAATATTATATTTTCGTGGCGTTTTAATGGCTGTTTTGCATGTTATTCAGGTGAAAAAACGTTGTAATGATAAATTATTAAAGGAAGCAACATAAAAATATATTGCAATGGAAATGTTATCATTATTATGTAAGACGTGTATGTACTAATGCTATTGTACTCAAATTCATTTTTGAAATACAAGTTAATTGTTTTGTAGTGAATAAAGTTATTTGATTAAATATTTATTTAGAGTTAATTAAATACATTTAATATATATTTAGTTATTACGATACGAGCAAAGCTGGGAAAACCAACTTGCTTTATATAAATTGGAGCAAATCCAGTTTTCCCTTATCAGTTTCATTGAAATTGCTTTATTTATTTATCTCGTACAACATTTAATGTAATTAGTTGTATCAATTTAACCACCAAAGAAAAATGCAATTATATGAAATACATCAGTATTAGTAAAACTTGAATGACCATAATATTCCCGTATGATAGTGAAATCAGATAGCCTTCAGTAAATTAACCTCAGTAATAAATGCGGGAATTACTAATTATATTCTCTCTTGTTCAGATAAATTGTCTTATGTGAGAAAACGCTTTTATTATACCTAAAAATATTGTATAGTATGTATGTCTAATAGAAATACTAGTTGAGTTTATTAGACCGATGAATATTTAAATAACTTCACCATTAAATCAGATTTATCAATTAATTACATACAACTCAATCTATCTCAACCCTATAACTCAACGGAAATAAATTTATCTTTTATAATTTTGCGTATAGGTCAGAAATAAAACTCAATTCTTATTTGCCAACTANTTGCCAACGTTTCGACACCTATCGTATCTACATCAGGGCTATATATGTAACAAACAACAAAGAAACATTTACACTTAATATACAAAACAATCTATATACAATCTAATTCTACAATCATTTTTGTACATACCTTATAGTACTCCATACATTTTAAACCGAAATTTCTAGTAAATGTGATAGTTGTAACAATACAACTAAACTCAATAAAAATGAATTTATGGAATTAGTAAACAGCGTGTGAAGGATATTTGGTATATGATAATAAATATTATTAACTGGGGTAGCATTGGGGAGCCCAGTGGCGTGTTTATGTTTAAATATTAGAGGTTATGAGTGGCTGTTGTGATGGTAATGTAGTGTTTCGGTTTAAAATGTATGTAGTACTATAAGGTATGTACAAAAATGATTGTAGAATTAGATTGTATATAGACGGTTTTGTATATTAAGTGTAAATGTTTCTTTGTTGTTTGTTAAATATATAGCCCTGATGAAGACACGATAGGTGTCGAATAGTTGGCAAATAAGAATTGAGTTTTATTTAAGACCTATACGCAAAATTATAAAAGATGAATCAAATTGCGGTAGAAAGAAAAATAGAACTTGGAAAAATTTATTCATGAATTCAATCCATACAAATATTATAGACTTGCCGGTTGCGGAAAAGATTTCGAGCTTTGCATCTATTCACAGGGTTAGGCAAGTTCTGGAAGAAGGGGTGCGTTAGTGTAGATGTGAAGATAGTGATAGTGAAGTGAAGTGAAGTGAAAAGAAGGGAAATGCAAAGTGAGTTAGAAAGGAAGAGAAAGGAAATGTGAAGTGAAGTGAGGTGCACTAAAGAAGTGAATCGAGTGTCCAGATCATCAGTCGTAAAATGTGCAATAAATAATTATTAGAAATAGATTTACCTTTTAGTTGGTTTTTGGTCGCATGTTTTTGTATTCAATATTGGTTTAATCATATAGTATGATCATTTATTTAACAATTTCTCATTTCAGTTCTGTGCAATATATATATTTTATTGTATTTTATTATATTCTGCCGCAGGGCAAGATCTTCTCATTTAATATAATAAATATTATTCTTATTATTACTATTATTATTTTATTCCGTTTAGGATCTCATCTTTTTCAGCTGGTTGTAGTGAGGTACGGGCTTCACCAAGCGCACTCACTCTGGATGATCCAAAAATTTACTGACTATTCTTGATGTGTTGAGCAAAACAGCTTTCTGAAGTTGTAAATAATTGGTCTTACGCAATATTAACATGCTAATACTATTGTGGAGGGAGATAGGGATGACTCCCGTAGAGGACATTACTACCGGTACTATGTAAACTCTCTCCATGTTCCATATCCTTAGTATTTCTGCCTTGAGGTCACTGTATTTCTGATATATTTCCTGATTTGTTTTCTGAAGGTCGTGATTGTTTGGCACAGCTGTGTCTATAATATAGGTTCTTTGTTACTTTATCTTTTAGCACTATGTCAGGTCTGTTGTTATGACTTGTACTGAGCCAAAGCATCGATGCGTCGATGTCGGCAATGTTGAGAGAATGGGGAAATCTACCATGTTGAGCTTTTGACTTCCATTCTTCTATCCTTTCACCGGTTGTGGTGATAGTGGGATAATAACTGTCATCACTCAGATTAAGAGGAGATATTCAGATTATTATTATTATTATTATTATTATTATTATTCATTTTCTCGGAGATATACATCCGGTACATAATGAGTGAGGGGCCATTACGGCATACCTCTCTCCGTGCTAATCTTTTATGTTTAACACAGAATGCACTATTCTAAAAGTTTTTAAAATAACTGATTTCTGTGTTTTAATGATCATTTCAGTTGAGTTTAATCCTATTTTTTCAAGGTATTTTCTAAGATTCTTATTTACTAAACCATTTTCTGTAATAACTATGGGAATGGTATCTATAGAATTAAGTCTGTATATTTCTTTCTACTCTATAGCCAGAGGTGTGTGTTTGGATATTTTTTTCTAACTCAGCTTTATTGATGTTGTGGTCTGCTGGGTGAGTGACATCAATGGGAAATACAGATTTTTCTTGTAAGTCATGGTGGAGGATGTCCGGTTTGTTGGCAGTAATTTTTTTGTCAGTATGAATATGGATGTCGTAGTACAATCTGTTTCTCTCGTTCTCCATGGTAGGAGGGGGACGGTAGTCGTAATAAGGAGATTTTTGGTTTTCTAGTAAAAGTCCTGTTTTTATTGTGGCAATGTAAATATTCTGTATTAGACAGATTTGAACATCTTGTTATTAGGTGGTCTATTGTTTCTGAGGTTCGTTGACACATCCTGCATTCATCATTTATGTTTATATTTTTTGTAGTTCTTAGTGGCGACAACCTAATCTTGAATTGCGTGAATAAAGCCTCAAGTCTCACCAAATAGAGACCCATCTCTGAGCCAAAGCGTCGATGCGTCTTTGTCGGCAATGTTGAGAGAATGGAGAAATCTACCATGTTGAGCTTTTGACTTCCATTCTTCTATCCTTTCACCGGTTGTGGTGATAGTGGGATAATAACTGTCATCATTCAGATTAAGAGGAGATATTCAGATTATTATTATTATTATTATTATCACAGCAAGTTAATTGTAACGCTCTTCATTAGAGTTATGTTTTTTCAGTTAAATGATTTTAGAGTATTTAGTAAAAGCCATCGTGTGTATTACCGATCTGCAGATTCATGACACAACGTAAAATGTGTTCTCTAAATTAAAACCATTACATCGTTACGCAATCGAAGCGCATTACATATATCATTTTTTTTGTGAGGTCTCCTATTGGTAGTATGTATCTCTAGCTTTGTGGTTTTGTGATGGGGAGAGACTTTATTTCCAGTTACGATGTATTTAATTTTGCACCCATTTTATGACTCTGCGGTTGAGTGCGGGATATTATTTCAATTAAAACATTTATGTGCGGGCAACCAAAGAAAATTAAATATTGGATTGATAAATTGAATTCACTTTCACCTGAAATATTTCCTCGTTATACCCGTAAGTGAATTCGATATAGACGTGGAAATGAAATGAGATATTAAATTGGAATATTTTGTTGCAACAGTCATCGTGTCACGACTTCAATTAGTTTTGAGGGATTTTTTTTCTTATTTGTGTTACATTCATGTTTATTTAAATTTTTTTATCTCAATGTTTTGTTTATTGCATTACATTTATGATATACTCCTTTTGTATCACATTTCACAAAACTCGGAAATAAGCATTTTAAAATATAAGAACGTACAACAATCTCAATTATGTTTGTATTTTGAAACAAAATATAAGTGAAATAGAATGTAGTTAAAATGTAGGTCTACAANGAATATTTTGTTGCAACAGTCATCGTGTCACGACTTCAATTAGTTTTGAGGGATTTTTTTTCTTATTTGTGTTACATTCATGTTTATTTAAATTTTTTTATCTCAATGTTTTGTTTATTGCATTACATTTATGATATACTCCTTTTGTATCACATTTCACAAAACTCGGAAATAAGGATTTTAAAATATAAGAACGTACAACAATCCCAATTATGTTTGTATTTTGAAACAAAATATATGTGAAATAGAATGTAGTTAAAATGTAGGTCTACAATTCTTCCAAAGTCTAGAAAATGAACAATTTAAAAACATGAGGTACAATTTCAATTGTTAAGTGAGAGAGAGAAAAGTACTTTTATGAAAAATTACTATTTTGAAATAAGATATAGGGGTGTAAGAATCGATCTCTTTTGTTCATAAATAATGAACTTGGTAAAAAGAGATCTCATCCAACAAACACCTTCTGATCTCCTTTCATCATTGTAGTTTATAAATAGTGTTCTTTCCGAGTTTAGTTTATTTCATTTTATTCATTTTGTGTTTTTTGTTTGTTTCCAGGTAAGTTCCATCTTTACTTCGATATCGACAAGAAGACAAATTTATGGTAAGCTAAACTGAATAGATTTAGTGTTGTGTACGCATTGAAATTAAAGTAGGGTAAGATACGTTCTAGAGAGTTTAGTTGTGTAACAATATTTATAACAACAACAACAATAATACCGTCAACAGTGATGTAGTGGCTCCCTCCCATCGTAGCGTTGACTTTCAACCCTCAACCGGCGAGGTTTTCAGCTGGGGTTTCACTCACCTATATGTCAGCCTGAGATTTTAAACGTCTAGACAGTCCCATATTTCTCCTTCCCAATTCCTTTTCTAAAATTTTGATTAGGTGAAAATACTGCTCTGATGACCAGAATTAAATCATTTTCTTTTTCCAGAAGATGCAAACATTTCTTATTTCTTGAAGTAGGTGTGCGTGGATTGTAAAATCCGCATCGATTATCACACTATTTATCAAAATAAACCCAAATCTAGACTATTTTGAAATATCATAGTGTTTACCACAGGTTTCTATAGTTATAAATTCGTATACAAGAAAAATAATAATATTTACATGAATATCTTGTAATACGTAACGTACTATTACACACTTTCTACTTTGGCCAATTATATATTGCGTATTTATTTACGCTACTTCTTAGTATCGAAATATTTTTTTGGTTCATACAAATAGACTAGTTTAATGTTACAGCACACTAAAAGCTTTGTTGGTTTTATTTTCAGTACAATATTATTCAAATTTCATTGTCATTATTTTTTATTTCGATGGAATGGCGCAAAAACACGCCTCGTGGCCTAAAGGCGTTTCCGTGATTAAAATACCAAAACAGATTCTAAAACAGGAGTCGTGAATATCTGGACCNGTGGCCTAAAGGCGTTTCCGTGATTAAAATACCAAAACAGATTCTAAAACAGGAGTCGTGAATATCTGGACCGATATCTACCGTAGCTGTTTCCGTCCTCGTAGAAGTCGAGTCCAAAGTGCGTTCACTCCCCCAAGATCACGTTTTCCGAAGAAACAGTTTTTTTTTTCTTCCCCTCTTGTGTTTTTTGCATCGCAATCACCCAGATTCCAACGTCTGTCGTCACGTCAGCAGCTTCGTCTTTTTACCGCTCGGAGCGCTCGAGAGGTGTGGGACGACGGCCTACGGGAGACACGAGATTGGCGACCGCTTCTGGCGAAAGAGGCGTTCGCGAACGCGACGAGGCCAATGCGTTCTACTACAAGGCGTCGCCGCATCGATTGGGGATGGGGAATAGCTCTGCAGCGAGACGGGAACACGTCGCTTACGAAAGATTGAGCGGATCTCTAGGTTTTTTCTAGGGGCAAAGTGTTTATTGTAACAATAAATCGTGAATTTAGTGGGTTTTTTTCAACTCTTATGATTTTTAAACACTGTACTCAGAATAATCTATAGTTCGATAATAACTTTTACATGTAAATTTACAAACATATTTGCGTTAAATTACAAACATGTTGACATTACATATGTATTATAACTCGCAGCTAACTTTTTATCTTATCTAGGAACTTTTGCTGAAATTTTTGAATCCGCCTCTGTCTTAGGGCCCTTGATCGGAATTGATGGGATACGTCCCTCGCTTGCTTCCGGAGAGTAAATTACTTTATTGTCCTCCACGTGGTCATACGCAGTTTGTACTGTTTTTTGACAATAAATTTATTATTATTATTATTGATATAGCGACTGTTTTAGAATGTCCGATTTTTTGTTGACAATCAAAATCAAAATGATATTCTTAAACCGACCTTTTTGAAGACTATTTATTACTATTCGCCACAACGTTTCAGCAGTAGATTTGCTGCCTTCGTCAGGTGTGTTTGATTTGTTTTGATAACAAACTTGATAGTTTCACTGTATCTTCGAGAAAGAACGCAGTAGTGAATCACTCTTTTAAATGCATCGTAAGGTATGGAAATCTTAACGCTACCGCCTTTCTGGATAACTTTCGGGAATCCAACCCGGGACTCCTGCTATGATCGCAGAGGTGTTAACCACTATACCACCAGTTTGCCTTTCACAACTGTATTCACCATTTCCACCCAGATCTAAATCCCAGACTCATCCCCAGACAGGAGATAAGGGCACACTAATGTTACCACACATCTTCTCCAATGTGTGGGTTTTACACGGAAGAAATATCTACATTTACATTGCGTTTCTTACTTACATTTTATATGTTTTGATAGGTTTTTCGCTATGTTAAGCCGATACTTTAGTCAGTATAAAAAAAATAAAAAATTACAAAATAACAACAGCCTGCAAAAGTTTCTCGATATAGAAAATGTTCAGGGGGTATAGAATTGCAGTGTAATGGTAGTGTAGTGATGTGAAGTGTGCATGACTGTTCACAGCAATCCTGTTTTGGCTATTTATTATTTTTATAGTTATTAATTTCTTTTAATTATATTATAGCAATTATTTTTACATTGAGGTTATAGGAGGAGTAATAGTATATGTGTGTATAGTGAAGCGTGCTTGTACGTACGTATGAGAGTGTGTCAGTATCTGTGTGTAAGTGAAAATGTGTTTCTGTACGTATGTGAATATACTCACATATGGACCTAATTTCAGTTTTTTAAATTACTTAGGTGTATTATCTCTCTCGCTTATGTTGTACTAATTTTCTAAGCATTTTATTCCGCGTGCGTGTGTGTATTTTATAGATATATGGGCGAAGACTTTTTTTAAATTTCACATTATCGTATTATGTATATTCTTATTATGTCTATTACGTTTTCCATCTGACACCGAGAATTGCTCACTTGCAGATTAATAAATTATTATTATTATAAGCTCATAGTAATTTAAAGTCAAATTATTAAAAAAAATTGCCTCGTTAGGGTATTCAATTCATCGTCACTGTATAGGGAACTATCATTTGAAACACTTTGTGGAGGAAACACAAAAAAAATTGTACATGCTTTGAAAAAGTAAGAAACATTTCTAAAAATATAATTATAGTCCATAAATGGTTCCTGCTTTAAATGAATCAGTGATTTAATTTGAATCAGTTTTGATTCAGGAAGGCAACTTAAGCGTGGACATTTTATTTCCGTCATGAGTATACTGTAATTCTCTTGGAACATAATTTAAAACAATTTAAATATTTCTTTTAATTTTTCTTTTATGGATTATGAATTTGTCAGCCGTAATTTAATTGCGAAAAATAATATTTTCAACTTCTGCATCATTTACAGACAAATTGACGTACCTTCCGACTGTGAAGTTGGTTTAGATTAATATAACATTGTTTCACAATTTTCCACGCCAGAACAAGATATTTTGTTTCAGAATGAATCTAATTATTCCATAAATTTACTGAACGTGCAATATTGAATTTATAAACCTAAATATGCATCAATAGCTGTGAGCGAAATGAATCGATTTGCGTCATACGATATTCAAGGGAGTTTGTTTGACGAAAGGTTTCCAATGAAATAATTGCATTGTGATGTCCAAATTTCATTTCCTGAATATGATGAGATGAGAAATCATATTGAATTAATTTTGACAATTGTTTGACTTCGGTGTCAAGTATCAATTACAACAAATTTTATAATTAGGTCAAAATTGGAACATCTAATTTTCGTTCTGGTACAGTTTCCATTCAGAAAAGAGATGACTAAATGAAAGAGACTTAGTTGTGTGCAATAATGAACACAAAAGCATGATAGAAATTAATTTTTATTATTTTGAGCACGGTAAAAAATAGTTTTAAAGCCCGCCCGTTCGATTTTACGTACTGTTTTGCGGAGTACACACCAGACGGGATGCAGAATGCATGGAAAATTTCAAGCATGTTCTATATTTCATTACGAATCATACAAAATGACTCGCACATTCCTAGCGGCATTTCTGGTTACTAGTTGCTACATCTGTGTTCTTTCGAGTTGGTTGCGAGATTAAAATAGTTGTGCTTTTTTATGTTGCGATGGTTTCTTGTAAGTAGAAGTTCGTAAATCAATGGTAGAGAACAAAACCTTTCGTTTATCAATAAAGTCTGTGTACATATTCAATGAAATGGAAGCACAGTTGAGGTTAGCTGTTGGTTGCGCTCCCCGAGGCGTTGAGAGACTACTCATCCTAGCAACGAAATTCCGCGTAATTTCATAATTCTAGTTGCATTTTTGTTTCTTTTTTCCTTAAAACTTAAATATCTAGCAACAAGCAACTAGAACATTCGTTGAGAGTGAATACCAGGGTAACAGTATGCACAGCCCACGGTACCCTCGGTCTTAAACATAGGTGCGTGGGACCCTCAGCCCGGGCAATACTTTTGCAATATGTCTGTTTGTGTATGAATATAAAAATTATGTCTAATAAAGCCATTTCGAATTGAATTGAACATCCATTTCTAGCGACATCGTGTCAAACGCTCATTTCGGAACGTCCATTTTTCGTACTTTCCCGCTTGACGTCGTCCAATTGACACCCATTTTTGTACGGCAACTGCACGCAGATTGTCTGTAAAATGGACCATAATAATAAATTTGTTGTCAAAAAAGCAAAAGTTACAAACTGCGTATGACCAAGTGGAGGACAATAAACTAATTTACTCTTCGGAAGCAAGCAAGGGACCATCCCATCAATTCCGATCAAGAGAGGTCTAAGGCAGAGGCGGATTCAAAAAAATTTAGCGTAAGTTCCTAGATAAGATAAAAAGTTAACTGCAAATTATAATACTAATAGAATGTCAATATGTTTGTAATTTTACGCAAAAAATTTACATGTACAAATTATTATCGAACTATAGATTATTCTCAGTAAAGTGTTTAAAAATCATAAGAATTGAAATAACACTAAATCCACGATTTATTATTACAATAAACACGCCCCTAAACAAAGCCTAGAGAACCTGTATAAGAAATCCGCCTCTACCCGATTGAAAACCCGGGCCAGGATGAGAAAAATCCGGGCCAGAATGAAAACCGTATAAAACCAATTAAAACCGTATAAATCGGTTTTAAGAGATACCAATGTAGAATAGTACAAAAGTAAACAAATTTTCTTATTCAGGATACAAGTAGCTTCATACGAAGAATTCGTTCTCATACAATCAGTAGAACCACTGCATTCTGAAAGCAATAAATGACATATGTATACATCAGTGATCCAGTTTTAACATAAATAATCGTAATAATATAACATTAGTCTACTTTGTTTCTTCGTCGGAATTAAATCCAAGTTCATTTATAGAATTTTTTTAAACCGAAATTTATAGAAGACATTTATAGCGTCGTATACGAGGTAGGATATGAACTAGCCAAAGAAACGCAGTGCAGAAACCTCAAAACAAGATTTGAAATTCCTCTAAAATATTCTAATAAGCAACATAACGTAGAGCGATTGAGAAAAAAAAACTATTAAAATATCAGGTTTTTTTTGTAAAAGACAAAACTATAAACACGTTTCTTAAAAGAATAATCAACACCTAACATTGTTGCGTTCACTCACTCATTACTACGTCATTTTAACCTTCAGTGCTTCCCAAATTTAATTCGCTGCATAAATTGAATTTAATGTCACAATCAACACACACAAAAAGTACGTAAATTTTTTTTCTACAGTTTTGTGATTTAAACTCTGTGATGAGTTTTCTTTCATCGGTAGAAAAAATAAAAATATCTTCGTTTTCGCAGTTCAATAATTTAGTTCTGTGGCTGTTAGTTGTCCCTAAAAAATCCCTCTATTTCTCTGCCATTTCCTGGACATTTTGACGTTCTGTGTTGCGCTTTTTATGCGATTCATTTTATCTTATCTCTAGTGCAATTTCCCACCCTTTCAAAACTCTGCGGTGTAGTTTTCCTCACTCTCATATGGTGAGCTTCACCACTCTTTCCTTCCTGCATCCTTCAACAGGGGGCACTGTAACCCTATGCAAACTGTTCTCCCAGCAAAATCACTATTTGGATTCATTCTTATGATTTTACATATATCTACTACTAAATTGTTAAATTATTTTGTAACATATGAATGTAATAATTTATCATTTGTTTGTACATGGGACAATTGAAACTCGTGAAAAGTAGGGACAGAAGCTACATAGTTTTTAGACGGATCCTTTTACAGTGGTACTATCTTGAGAAATAGATCAAAAGAAAAGAAAAAATAACACGACATAGCTTGCCAAAGTGTCGGATATATTTTATCCATGCGCAGGATTAAAATACAAAAAACAACAACAAATATATCTACCATCATAACAGGTTTTATAAAAAACAAAAACAGCGTAGCATTTGTTACAACAAATATAAATAAGAAACACGAGTACACATCATGTTACAGTATTTTTAAAACATGTTTTAGAAATGTTGTATGTTGTCTTTTTAAAAAAAAATTCTTTTGGTCAAATTGCTCAAGATAGTACTACTGTAATACCAAAAGATAAAGAATCATACATCCTTATATAATATGAATATTTTATAATAATGTTATATTATCTTTTTAGTCTTTTTTGTGTCTGTGAGTTGACTATTATCATCTTTATCATCATTTATATACACAAATTACTTTACCTAATTCAAACTCGCTTCTTTTNTTCAAATAATTAAAAAAAAAAACGGAAATGTCTAGTTTCTTTTCGACTTGATCCTATAAACCATTCACTCCATTCAAGTATGATACTCGTTGGTTGTAGTGATAGATATGATCCACTAATTTCTCTAACGTACAACTATCTCCGACGCTACGAATGATAGGGTTTTTGGATGCAAATGTTGGAACCAATGTGAGGTAACACCTGGAAGTCGCTGGGTGACACACCAGACACCCGAGGTTGTATCAGTAGTTGGGAGAACGTATTTGCATGTAGTCCTTGAGGTCTCGATATTAATAGAAGGGACTCAAACTGGCGAACTGCCTTCCCCTCTTAAACACAATGCACTCCTATTGTCGCGTCTCCCCCTTTTACTTTCCAGCAACTTTTCAACCCGTCGATCAATCGACGTCAGCACTCTCGAAAGAAGGAATAAAAAAACTGTTCCATTTGATAGGACGGTTAATCCGAGGCCGGTTTAGAGGGGTTATATTCGAAGCCTTGAAATTAATACTTGTTAAGCTATTTTCGCTTGAACATTACTAGGAAAGGACAAAGCGTCTAAAAGGCGCGACGCCTGGTGCCCGACGGATGTGACCGAGAAGGTAGGGGAGGTGTGTCTACAGAACAGACTCGGAAGCTCTCTCCTCTCCCGCCCCCCACTACACAAACACGTCGCACACCTAACGTTTCCACCAAAGAACCCGTCACACAATCAATGTTTGAGTCCCTACCTACTACCTATTATCCATAGGAAGAAAAACATAAACAACTGTTCCACTCGATAGGACGGTTAATCCGAGGCCGGTTTAGAGGGGTTCTACTCTAATTCTTGAAGCCTTGAAATTAATATTTGTTCGTTTACTAATTAAAGACTTACCACCTTTTATGGACGAGTTTTAAATTTTTTTTGTGTGTGAAAAGAGCTCACAAACGTTTCGACTTCGCTTTAAGTCGTCGTCAGGACGAAAATAGTCCAAACATTTGTGAGCTCTTTTCACACAAAAAACAATATTTAAAACTCGTCCATACAAGGTCGTAAGTCTTTAATTATTTGTTTAATTACATTATATAATGGGCGTTAATTGTAGTATAATTTGTCTGTTAAACTATGTTCCCTTGAACATTACTAGGAGAAGTAAAATCGTCTCAAAAGACCTGAAGATGAGTGATGTGAATGTATGACGTCGACAGGGGATGTGAAGGGATGTGTCTGAAGAGTAGTCTCTCTCTCTCTCTCTCTCTCTGCTGGTGAAATGGCGGCTTCTACGAAGGCACTCGAGGACATGGAAAAGGCGCCACTAACTCTCTTGAGCATTTGCTCGCTTCCTCGCTTCCTCGCTTCCTTGCTTCCTGTCTCTGGAAGTCTCAGTCGGCGCTTGACGCAGGAACGTGCGTGACAATTTGCCTGGGATATACACGGAGACGGGCGCATAGTGAACTGGAATGTTGAAATAGATGGAACGAGTTCCGATTCACATAATCTTACCACTACGTGAAAGAGGAATTTGAATTTGCAAAAGCGGTTAACGAAAATCCAGCACCCTACACCAAAACTCATGTAACATGATTAATCTGTTACCTGGCGGTGAGGTTCACCGCAATCTAAGAGATTTCTATGTTCATGTAACTTAACCAAAAATAACGCAATATGGCTGGTTACCACGAATTGCCAACTTCTAGGAATTTCGGGAATATCAGAATTAATGGTAATGGTTGTCACAAAAGAGAGATATTTCTTGTAACTAAGACACATGGTAATATTTATTCCACACTTTGTTCGATGCAGAAAGAATATAATAGGGCCACACGATCGAGACAATTGATGACGATAGATTTAAGTCTAAAGAAATCCGAATGTACTGCCAACATCACGCGAGGTTCATTTATCATTACCCTTATGGAAGTTGGTTACACTGAACATGGACTATACCAACATCAAGTAAGTTAGGCAGACAATAACTCTATAAATGAATAATATATTTTGCCAAGAGAGCAAAAGAGGAAACTCCTTGTGACTACGTTGAGAGCAATAGACTTATAAACACAGTGCGTTTCCGTTCGTGATGTTTCTTCTTAGGTTAAATTTTGTGAGTAGAGTTACATGACTTTATGTAGGAATGGAGGCAGACAGATCGCGAGCTGAAATGTTGAAAGGGGGAAAACGAGTTTCACTACACATAAGACCTACCACTGCGGGCAACCTTCAAAATTTGAACTTTCAAAAGGCGTAAACGTTAATTCATCAGCACCCAAAAAGAGGGGAACGGGAAACTCGTGGTTGGATGAAACACTGAAGTAGATTTATGACGTGCACTTTTCGATATCGGAATATTTACCACGTTTCACTAAGAAAAGGATTACGAAAAGACGCTAAACTAATGCTATGTAGTATCTCGAACAATATTTTGTCTGGTTAACTCTAATGTGCACACGTTGCGAGTTGTTGTTGACCATCCTTTTTCTGTGTTGAAGTTTTTGTTTTGGTTCATCATGTGTGTAATAACTCGCAATATAATTGTTTTGTGAATGAAATTTCCACGTTTTGCCTCTTGGTAACAACTTTATTTGTTTCATAACATGTTTTGGACGGCATGACTGTCATCATAAGTGAAATTAAAAGAAATTACAAAAAATAAATAGGTAAAATAAATGAATTGAAATTAAGAAGATAAACAATTTTACAGAATAGTTAGAAGTGAATCCATAAGAAGTTACAAAAAAAAATTATTGATAAAATTACAGAATTGAAATTAAGAATATAATATTTTTTACATAATATTTATGTCCATCTAATAAATGAGGATAAACTAAATTTCCTTTTACGGCTTTTAAAAATATAAGTTTTCTGAATGTGGAAAACCGCTTACCTGAATGTTGCAAATTTCTGGAAGGAAAATGCAACGGGAAGGGACCGGCTGGGTTCTTTCATACGTGAGCGGTTGGAAGAGGGAGTAAGGGAGGTGGTGAGGAATAGATTTCGAGGAAAATCTATGTTGCCAAACTGCTGTCTATTGCTAAGGAAATCAATGAAGAGGGAGGGGAATCAGTTTTTTCATTTAAAGGATGGTTTTTCTCTGGAATTGTATAAAATATGAAACTGTTCTAGTTTTACTGTAACCAAGTTGTAACCACCGAAACGCAACGCAGCGACGTACAGTCGCTAAGTTGCAGGTAAAGGTACCGCTGCCACCACCCCGTGTCCACGGGGAAAACCAAACACGCAATTAAACAATAATAATAAAATTTAATTGAATAAAAAGGTTGCTTGTTCTGTTGAACAAAGTTCAATTGAAATTCAAACAAAAATCAAGTGAAGTGATGAAATGGAAACAAATATCCAATAATATACTAATATCACTTTGATTATGAATTAAACTTCAAATATCATACAAAATACTAATGCTTTCAATAAAGCAATTAACGCAAAGTCATCTCAGCGACTCTACAAAACCAACAACATGGTTTCTCAGAAACCCTCAGGCTTCTCTGCGATCACCCTAGATCGGAATTTTTGGCATACGCCTGGACTCACCACTCTGCTATGTGAGACCCCGAGGCATCATGAAGCATCCTCTTATATAGTGGCAAACAGGCACGTGATCTGCCCATGCGCCCTTTGTTCATAGATGCTCAGGCCAGCAACGCATCCCCCTTGTTCATAAACATAGATTTACCGACGCTCAGGCGAGCGAAGAAACACTTTTTCACTTTCAAAACAAATAAACATGCGTCACCCGAAAGGTACAGAAGCGTCCCGTTCACTTTTCGAAATAGATCAGTTTCCGTTAAGCAATCACTTCTTGATGAGGAAAGATTTTCAACTGAGGCAACATGTTAACATTGAAATTACAGGGTTTTTTTTCACTTAACACTGGAGTCGAAGTAGCACTACGTCACATTTACCTTGTGCCAAAATCTTTTTTCTATTTCTAGATTGGTGACATTGGTGTCAATGTTGGCTCGTATTACTGAAAAAAAGTTATTTTTGTAGTTTTGCTCCACGAGAAACGTGGACGCCAAATTTTGTATCGATTAATTTTTAGATTTTCCTCTTTTTCTTTCTCACATAACATTGAAACGTCTATTTTCCCATTATTTTTATTTTTCAAATTGTTTAATATGTAATATTTGCTTATTTGCATTTCATCTATTCTGTAGAGGTGAATAATTTATTCCCTCATGTATTCATTAAATATACAAAATTAATTATAAATATATCCTCGATTTCTATCTACGATTATGAAGAACAGTTTATTATGCTATACTTTCGTTACCATAATTATGTTCTATATTTCACCGGAGAGTTAGAAATTAATATCTGATTTATTTGTTCATTAATTTTGTAACCAAATACAAAGAACATTAAGCCTCGTGCATAAATTTGCAAGAATAAACAGAAAGCTTTTACGATTACATATTTGCAATGGCACCCGCAGGGCTGAATCCAAAAGTGAATCAAACAGATACATCGACGGAAAAATGTAGATTTATTCGCGAGGGGAATTGATACGAAAGTGGTATTAATTACGTTGTTCTGATATTGATATATTTAATATCCCGTTATGAATTGAAGGAGGAAGAGCACATTGAAATGACGGACGTGTCTTTCCGAAGTATAGTAATATATGCGTAGCGATGCATAACATCTAGAGTACGTATGAAACTCAATTTCAACCACGGAATTGGTTGGTGGGGTTTCTTATTACACCTCAAGTATGATAATGTTGTTACAGGTACAAAAGTGCTACAGCAACCTTGTCTCAGTACTTTCCTGGAGATGTATCATCCATTTCACATGTCTAGTCAGCAGTCCAGTCGTCAAAGTGGTGTCGACCAGAAATGTATTTTTTCTCTCTCGTATTTACTGAAGTCCACGTATCGATTTTTTTATTGTTTTGACGCAAATGTTTCAGGGAGATCACCCTTATTATTGACATCTACCTCGCTTAAATTTATTAAAAATATCCAAAATCTCATTCTTCGCCTTCTTACCTAAATCACTATATCGTGCGCGTCTTTCTCTATTCCACAACCGATTTTTCACCGCACTTTTTTTCTCCCCTAATATTGACTTTTACCCCTTCCCCCTTCCCCTTCTCTCTCGCTCTCTTCTTTCTATTTCTTCTTCTTCATGTCGAAGAGCATCGCCTCTCCTCTCCAGAGGGCAGAGGAGGGTGTCGGTCTGAATGGGAGCAGGAAAATCACCCTGACAAAGGCTCTCCTTCCCTCCCGCACATTGTGAGTGGCTGCTGCAGCGTCGCCGCATAATGGGCTTCTCGGCCCTTCCACCCTCCCTTCATCTCGATGACGAGCTCCAGACATTTGTTCTTCCGAGAACCTTCGCTAAAAAATTTTACTTTCTTCATTTTTAAGTTTTATCAACTTTAATTTCCTAGTCGTTTCTTCGTAATGTTCAGTTTTGTCTCCGCATTTATTTTTGATTTTTTCGTACATTTAGTGCACTTTATCTGAGATATTTTTTATTCTTTTTTTTTTCCCTTGCTTATGTAAATGACGTTTGTATTACACGTGAAACCCAAGTATTATTAATATACTATCTTCTTCCGCCTCTTCAATAATACGACAAAAAAGATATTTTCAGTGGGTTGATTTTTATTTCGGCGTAAAAAGAATGAGTATGAAAATAATTCAATCTTACGAAAAAGGAATATACCTTTTAGGAATAGCACTTCTAATAGTAATATTTTCGTTGATTTCTTTCATAATATTATCTCTTTACTTAACAGGCATTGAACTACAGAGTGTCATTCGTCTTATTTTATCAATACATGTATTCCTTGAATTACAAATAATATTATTCATCAAAATATGATTTAGAAAGTGGAGAATTGTACTCTTGTTTCACAATATTTCGATAAAAAAGCTTTTATTTTAATACATTCATTTCGTTACGTAAGAATAATGAATGAACTTGAATGGTACAAGATATTTAACGACACTGCAAACTTGTTTAAAAAAACTGACCTTTATTATTTCGATAATATACTTTTTTGTTTTTGGTTTGAATATAATTTTTTTAATTGTAAAATAATAGAGAAATGGCTTCAAACTGTAAATGAAGAAAGACCCTGTTCTTGTGAATAGGGCTCGCTAAACCTTGATAGTGTTGACTATCGAGACTGTCAATATTTTATAAATACTGTGAATACTTTTATCATGCCATCTTTACTAATGAAAGCGAACTCTTTAAAATAATTTCTGTTAAAAATGATTTTCATTATATGTATTATTGATATTATTGAGGTTTAGCGAGCCCTGCGTTTAAGTAATGGAATTACCGATGTGCTTTGCAAAATAAGCAAAGTATGGTTTATATTGATGAATTACAAGAACGAAAAACAAAAAATTCAATTAAAATTGGCTTCTAGTCAGTAGATGTGAATTTTGACTGATGACTGTGCAGCTTACTCATGTGTCCGCCAGAGTCGAATTGCGTTACGGAAAATCTAGAGTACTCGTATCTATAAGTACAGTAACGCCGCAGTGCCCGCAGAGCTGTTCACACTTCTGGCTGGTGTCGCCGTTTTGAACCCTTTTAATGTCTCTCTTAATAATTCTGAGACAACACTTCTGTAGATTGCAAAGTTATAACTGGAATGTTTTCTCGCACCACATGTTAAGTTTTCTAGTGCATAACATCAGCATTACGTTCATAGAAACATTCGTTTATCAATTAGTAGGCCTTAAATTTGAATGGATTTTATTTCCTGACTCAGGAGTATTTAAGAAAGCATTATCATTGGCAATGATTACTGCAGATGTAATGTGAAGGAATATTTAGTGTTTATTACACGATGTGAATTAATTGCCATTAAATTGAACGTGTGATTATTTATTAACTCGCGTTTCTTCTTTTTAACATATTTACTTTTTGAATTTTTCCCAATTGAATTACTACTGTATAAGTAATTTTCCTTACACTCATTGAAATATATTTTACATCGAGCTACCATGGTAAGTATTCGTTATAATTTGTGAATTCCGGGCTTCCGGTAACCGACCCAATTTGCGCCCGTTCGTGCTTGTATGCTTACATTACAGCGTTTCGAGGTAATGAACGGACCTTTCGGCGTTACTCTACTTGTAGGTACTCTAGGACAATCCATTGAACGTATAATACAAGTGACCGGATCGTAGAAGCAAAATATTATAAAGGTTGTGAAGAACATTGTTTTCAAGTACATAACCTAAAAATGAAACGAAAACTAAAGACTTCAGAGCTGTTAACTATACGTTTTCTTTATTATACTTTCTATGTACTCTACTTCTTCCTACGTACGAGAGAAGAATGACTATTTTGTAAATATTTCTTCCTATAGACTCTATTTGTAAATACTAATTTTGTAATAATTCTTATAGACTCTTGTCTTACTTAAATATCTTTTGTAAATATTCTCTCTCGTAAATATTTTTTCCATGTGCAGTCTTTGTGTCCTGACCGTTGGTTTCACGTGGTTCCCAACGGAGCTCAATGAATTTGTCAGTGGCACCTATTTCAGATTTAAGAAACTATTACAGTACGCCAAAAGTTTATCATATAATAATAATAATAATAATAATAAATTTACTACCCATGCATAACTAAATTTAATATTACGGCAGCAGGAAATAAAAATATCTACCTTTCTATGAAAAATGTAGACGCAACTGGACAATTCATTGAGAGTGAATTCCAGTGCATTTAACGCTCAGCCCACGGCATTAAAGGGCCTAAGAAGGCAAAGGGGCAAAAGTCTCGCCAAACGTAATTTAGAATGTAAATATTGTAAATAAAATGCCCTATTGAATTGATTTGAATTGAATTATTTTCCTTCTCCTTAGATTTTAAAATAATTCCTAGCAAGCAATACTAAAAATTGTGTATATTTATTGGTTTTCTTTGAGATCTTTAATTTGATAACACGAAAAGTAGAGAAATATGGAAACTCACAAATGAATTTAGAATATTATATAAGAACTTGGGGTTAACACCGGGCAAAATGAACTTAAAAAATCCAGATCTGTTGATCCTCTCTTGGGTTGTTTTAATACCTTTTCTTGCGTAAACTAAATCATGTTTGTTTGAAAATTGGTATTAATTTTTTTTTGTTTCATTTGTGAGTTGAGTTATAAAATTTAATTTCCAGTAATTATTGTTTCAAGATTTTGTTTTCAAAATCCGATTAATGGCGGCTAGTTCTGCTAGTATCATATTCTCGTAAGTCTAAGGTTATGCCATTATCACTTAACCTCACTCTCAAACTTCACGGCCGAATCGTATTTCGTCCGAAGGCGAGCGGTCGTAAATGGCGATTGTAGTTGCAAGTGCCTCCATAAGCAGCAGCTGACGTGGCTCTATTCCAAATTGCGGTCGTAGAACGAGCGCATGGAGGGACCTCCTCCACGTCCTCTGCTTACGGATATGAGCAGTCTCTTACAGAAGCACTGTTATTGTTACGGTCGACCGCCCACACTTCGAGAGGTCGAATCGTTCGATAACGGCGTGTTTCCGTTCATA
The DNA here is from genome assembly GCA_002313205.1 of Laupala kohalensis. Taxonomy (NCBI): domain Eukaryota; kingdom Metazoa; phylum Arthropoda; class Insecta; order Orthoptera; family Trigonidiidae; genus Laupala; species Laupala kohalensis. The sequence continues at coordinate 183,071 of NNCF01127424.1, read as the reverse complement.
ATTGAATAACTCCACAACCACCAGGGCCGTTACAGCGATATGCGATATTGTTTTTGCGCGCTCGCTAACTAGTTCTGGGGTTGGTGCAGCTCGGATTAGGTTTAGACTGCACCATATGGAATGGACAGTAGTACATCGGTGGAATACTGAACCGGTGTAGTCAAGTTATAATAAACTAGGACAAATAGTACAATTAAATTGCTCAGAAAATTGAATCTAACATATCTATTTCAACATGTGAATGTTCCCTTTTAAGGTACTATGTGCGTCAGAGTGACTAGGTTACGTATCCCCAAAAAATGTTTTAAATGATAGTTTGAACCATTCTCTATCCAGTGGCGATGAACCTTCATACCCTTACGGCGCAAAATTTTGAATTATTTGACTTTAAATTAATATGGGGTTATAAGGAGAAACTTACGAGGGCTCACGTTTTTTTAGATTTTCCGGCAAAAGCACCGGCTTAAAGTAACGAAAAAACCCTACTAAAACATAGCAAATGGAAATAGGAACGCAATGATGTTTAGATTTTCATATCTCACGGAGCATTTTCAAGAATAATTCACCCAGGGTTGCGGAAAATATTGTTCTAACGGAAATGACAGCCGCATCACGTGACTGAAGACAAATGCGACCCTTTGTCAACGGAGGAGTCAAACGACAGTCTGAATTAACAGTTTTGTTCACGAACACAATACTCGCAACAGTAATAATATTCATCGTCCGAGAGTGTCAACCTCGCTTTGCCAAAAGGGGGCCGTATCACTCGGGGATCGTTCTATAAAAATCCCTGCCAAAAAATATAAAACATATTATTAAATTGAATCTTTTCAAATCCGCGGTTAAAATCTACCTTCTGCACCAGTGCTTCAACACTGTAAAATAATTTATTGATTTTCATAAAAATTAAAACCGTCTTGTACTTTATCACTTCATTGTTGTAGTACTTTCAAAATATCTGACAACAATTTCAAAACTGTTTTTCTGCACTTTTATGTCTTATTATTCATATAAATTTAGTTGTATGTATACTCAACCGTGGCACAGTTGTGTGTTAATTCTGTAGTCCCATCCTGGCCCGGGTTTTTCTCAGTTTATAGTTCGGGTGGAGGCGGATTTTTTTAGAGAGACTCGCTAGGATCTTGCAGAGGCGGTATCTATTAAAATAATTACTAGCGAATTTAGTGTTATTTAATAGTTACGAATTATCAACAATACTTTCCGAGTGATTTATAGCTTGATAATAATACGTACTTGTGAAATGACTTTCCTGTTTTATTAAATACAAAATTTGTTGGTATTTGTTAATATTATAATACGTGTCGAACAATTTTTTTTATCGTTAGGAGTATGTTGAAATGTTAATTCCGCCTCTGCCTAAGGGCCCTTGATCGGAATTGCTGGAATGGTCCCTTGCTTGCTTCCGGAGAGTAAATTTGTTTATTGTCCTCCACGTGGTCATTCGCTTTTCTTGAGAACAAAGTTTAATTATCGAGTTTTAAAATCACAAAATAATTGTTCTCATCCAATATTTAAAAAAATCAGTAGTATGAATTATTAATTATTGAGAAGTACTTTGGTGAATATTTCCAAGTTTCGTGAATAGTTGGCAGCTTGACTTCAGTCAACGCGCACATAATACCTTAAGCAACAAGACTATTTTATTTACCTGAGTAGTACTGCAGATATAACTTTCCCCTATATTATCTAGATATAAGCGAATTTCACTCGTATGTATACTTGGCATTATACCATATAAACAGGAAATCAACAAAGTTATGAACAGTATATCATGAAACACAATGGAACTTCACGAACATTGTTTAGTGCTTACAAGAAGTCAAGATACATCGATTTCAAAGAAATGAGTCATGCAACGTCATCTCTTAAAGTAATTTTTAGGTGATGTTCTCTCGGAAAGAAAAAAAGGTGAAGAGTGAAACAATGGGAAATCGTAGACTTTTTATGCTTTAAAGTACGATGCATCATTTGTGAGTATTGTTCTACCCAGTTACGCAAAACAAAAGAAAAGAAAAATCTGGAAGACATTCGCGTATTATATGATGATGATGATGATACAAATGATATGATTGACCGTGTGTTTTTATATAAAATCTTTTAAATTTATCATCCCAGTCAAAGTCGTCTCAGAGTTTAGGAATGTTTTCCATGCCATTAGTTACTTTTTGCGTAACATATAAAATTAATTAAAGAACGTAAACTCCAATTCATCCGAATTCGAAGGAAACTGAAGGACCAAACCACTCATGAACGTGCTTGTAAGCACAAATCAACCTCTTCCTCTTCAGGTAACAGGAAAATAATACTTCCTGAAAACGAAGGCTAATTGGTTGAGCCAACCAAAGTCATGACGAAAAGTCTCGAAAGGGAGTATTTCTGGCAGAGTGGAGAAACGAAGTGCCAAAGTTCGAACCGAATTTTGAACCTTGAGTGCTTCCAGTGGTTGGCTGCGGCTGTTGTTTCTGACGGCGGCTGCCAATTAGGGAGATGGAGAGCTTTAAACACGCCAGAGAGTGACAGAGAGATAAATAAACTTCACCGCTTTCAGCCACAACTTGCCAAAGGACCATCACTGATGATGGCCGCCATGCGGCCGCCGAAAATGCCTTTTGCATTAATAAATAATGACAGAATGACGAAATCTTGTACTTCTTGTTATAAATAAACTTTATTGTCAAAAATGCAGTTGCAAACTTCGTATGATTACGTAGAGGATAATAAACTAAGTTACTCTCTTTATTCCCTTCAGTGGCTCAGGTGTTAGCGTCCTTGCTCATCACGAAGTCGTACCGGGTTCAATTCCCGGAAGAAAAAATCTTGTCTTTTCACATTAATGTCCCAGTTCATATCGCTGTGACTACTGAAAAGCAAACCTGCATTCCTCTTTCTAGCTCCTCCTAGTATCAATAACTCTATTACTAACTACTCCTACTAACCTCTCCCCGTGGGCCAAGTTGTTGGTAAACCCATCTAACTTGCCCACCTATACTTATACCATTCTACCCTCCCACCTTCTATCGCTCCATGTAGATAAACTTCAATAGCACACTACATATCCAATTTACAAATACTAAAATGAAATGAAAAAAAAATACTCTCCGGAAAGAAGCAAGGGACCATCCCATCAATTCCGATCAAGGGCCCAAGTGTAGTAGCGGATTTAAGTTATAATAAAAAAGGTTTTTAAAATACGTACTTTTATCCATTTGTTATTCCAAAATGAATCGTATAAATAATGTGCTGTCAAAATTCTAGATTAATATTAACAATTTTTCGCATTATGGAAGCAATAAAGAATTAGAAAACTTTTAACCTCGTATTTTAAGAGATTGAACTTACGTATATATTATACATTTTTTGGAAGGAAATTATACAAATATTTCCAGTGGTTGGTTGCAGCTGCTCTTTCACATGTCGGTTGCATCTGTACTTGCGAACTAGGAATGGCGAGAGCGTTATATGCGTTACAGTTCTTTATAAAGAGAGAGGCGACAGCTCGAACAAAATTCCAAGGAGTAAAGAGGAGTTTCTGAAATTTGGGCGAATCTTCTGAGCGCGTATCATCATCCTAATATACACTTACCGTGACCAAAATGTCTGCCCTTTGATTTTGTTTCTAACTGGATTTGCAAGCAAAAGTGATATTGATAAAACCGTTTTTCCAAACTTATACTTTCACAGAATCATCATCATTATAATTTTAAATCTAAAATGTAAATCAGACTCTAATTTTACGTGCTTAATCTAAAATGTTAATTAGTAGGAATTAACTCGCGAATTATGTCGAACCTATTCCAGTACGTCGATCCCCAGAGAAATGAAATCCCAAACACAAAAATTAGTGCACGAACGTTTATTTCTTAATCATATTTACTTTAATTTTCAATGGAATAAAAAAAAAATCATACAAAACTTTTCCCGGGTTACATGTCTCACTGCAAGGTGAACAAAATGGCTTTCACCTAACTGTTCTCGCTTAATTATTGGGGGTGATTTCAGCGGACCCAATCACGTCGCTTCTCTGCCTTGTAAAGAACTCTGATACGCGCTAGAAAGGGACAGATGGCGAAACGGAGAACCTTTCAGTAATTCCGTCGCGGCACCAAGTTTACGAACAACGCCGAGAAGCCCTAAGTCTCTTCTGGTTGATTACGAAGCCAGTAGTGTTCCACTCCATTTCGAAGTTCGGAAGTTATTCTAGATGTATTATGGGTTTTAATTCTGGGACACTTGATACTCTTCGCTTTGTGTTATAAATTTGAAATTGAGTCCAACATTTTGGCTTCTTTTCCTCTTATTTATTTTCATATTTATTTTGAATAAAACAAGTTTATAATACATAGCGAACTTGTATTAAATCTTTTTTTTTTTTTGAGTGTGCTGGAACCCTTAATCAGAATTGATGGGATGGGCTCTAATGACCTCTGATGTTGACGAGCCCTAAAGCCCCAAGGAAAAAAAAAAAAAAAAAAGAATTGATGGGATGGCCCATTGCTTGCTTTTATCGAGTAAATTAGTTAAATGTCCTCCTTGTGAAAATAAGTAGTTTGTACGTGCTTTTTTGGTAATAAATTTATTTGTTTATTTATTTTATGTAAATGCATTTTTGTATGAATTTCCAACTACGATTTAAGTTTGAGGAATCTTATGACTATACTGTTTTAATGCTCAGGAAGGGGATACGGCGTACATCCAACTCTTCATATTTTAATTGAATTTCATTAGTGAAGATACTTAATTACATGTCACTATTAAATTCAAGAAAACATTGCCTAGTATGTTAATACATGAAGCGAATTGAGAAATATAAATGATTTGAATTAATCAATATTTTCATGTGTTGGTCAGATAATGGATTTTTACTGAAAATTGTTTTGGAGTTCTGTTTACTTTATGATCCATATTAACAAAAAAAATAAAAAATTACCTCAACTGTCTCTAACTTGGAAACAAATTAGACTTTAGAACGAGAGTGTGTCGCAAATCTCGACTCATCCTTCAGACGTGCAAACAATTTCTGTTACATCAAATAAAAAAAATTGGTTCATCTGAATTTGTGTTTTAGATTGCAGATAGTGATTTTTACGATTTATGTGTATTTTGAACCCTTTATGGGAGGTGTCGATTTCGTTCTTGACGATTTTTGTCCACCGCGTTTATAATTGTTGTAAAGGAAGTGTGTGAATTTTTTTTCCAAAAGTGATATATACTTATTCTGTAACATTTGGAATGAAGCGACCATTTCGCGAATTGATGATGTGAAGATTAGGATAAAGAAAAGGTCAAACATTCGACCTCCCTTTCTACTCTCGTGTGAAATTCCTTTTTAAAGACATTTGAAATTTAGGAGCACGTTTAAAATGTCAGTATACTGTTTGGAAATACGTTTTTGGTTTGAGGTGGCGAGAAATCATTGTTATTTTAATGTAACTTAATTGTAAGGTGTAATGTAACTTGAAAATGTTAATATCACTTCATCCAATTTGGCCGATGAGGAAATCGAACCAATGCCCTTCCGCTCAGCACTAAGTAGGGAGTAGAGAGTTGTTGGAGTTAATAAGGATTAAATAACAATTATCACAGATTCAAACTTAACTCGAGTGACGTCGTCCACGTGTGAATTGAACTACAAAATTACAGTCGTAGAGACGTCGCTGCGTTGTCGTCAAAGTCGTTCCGACGTCGAAACACAACTTTGTGACGTTGTGTAAGCGTACGCATGAAACGTCGATCCAACTTACGAGATCCACATTCTTGAGACATATTAAAAAACATAATCGTAGTAAAAAGAATGGCATATTCGATGTCCGTTTACTTCGCCTTGACAATGTCTGGCAAGAAAATGTTTTATCGGCGTCGATAGGCGATATTTTTCCGACATCGTCAACTCGAGTGCATGGGTTCTTCTCTTATCGATTTTAAAATATCNATATCATTTTTTATTAATACCTTTTTTGGATATTATCTTGTTTAATCATATTCAATAGGCTAATAGCACACATAGTTTTTGGACGTTCTTCTTCAACACCCGCGGTTCAACGTTCTTCTTCGACAGAGGTAGAACGCTGTATAGGGGTGTCGGACACACAGCACTAGTTGTCGTTACCCACAAATATACAACAACATTCTCAAGGCCCATTTCATGGTATTTGAACCTATCAGAATGATTTTTTTCCCACTAAAAGAAGATACGTCAATAATTAAAACAATAAAAAGAATAATGCTTTTTACTCAATTTTTCGGGAGAATTAACATTTCTGTTCACTCTTAATTTATTTATTTTTAATTGATTTCTTCCTCATTATGGTACAATTTTCTTCAAATGAATACCATCTTTTCCAAGAAATTTTCAGCACTCCTACAACAAACATAGGGCTATCTCAAACTCTAGTCTTTTTGACATTAGACCAATAGTTTTAACGCAATAGCATTTTGAATTTTGCAATCATTAAAAGTTTAATTTTTACAAGACATAGTATTGAATAACGTTCACATTACTTCAACAAAATTAAAAATTCTAGAGTTCGGGCATCTCACTACTGTAATTAACGATCACGCCAAATTTAAACTTCATAAGACGAGTTTGGACACAACTTGGACCTAAACTTGTAAAAATTATGATTCTTATGACTCTGCAGTTTTTAAATGTTTTTAGATGTTTGTATTTCCCAGGATTCTGGTGGTATGGACTTTGGATTTTCCACTATATTTATTTTTCGTGTTTCCACAAAAAAAAAAGGAACTTGGAGAACCTCAAAACATGGTTAGTTTGGCCGTGTTCGTCAGTGTCCTGTCCGAACAGCACAAACACATGCGGCGCAAATGAGAACAGACTTCTATTTCCGCTCCGCGCCGCCAGCATGCGCTCTCGTCCGTGAATGCGCACTGCTTAATCCCCTTGATGTTCCCAACGCCCTCCTTTTAATTAGAGCCATTATCGACGATCTTGAGGCAGAGCCCAGAGCGAAAGGAATTTTCACCGTGGAGCTGCGGAAAACATTCCACCGACGGAATTGCGGTGAGGACGCAGGACGGCGGAAATTTTTTACCGTGTCCCTCCCATACGAACTCAAAATTGCACTCCAGGGAAATTTAAAGGTGGACGTTTTAATGGACATTTATGTTACGGTTTTGCATATAAAGGACTGCGAGAGTTATATATATTTTTACAGTTTTTAAAATCTGCAGAAAATTCTGTTTTATTTTTCACTCATGGTGTGTTAATGTCTGTTAGAAATATTTATTCAATAAATGTGAAACTTGAATCAGTCATATAATTCAAGATTGCTGTGATTTTATACCCTCCTTATTTCTTCTGAATTAAACATTTTTGTTAAACTTTCAAAACAATTTGAATATGAATATTCATTAATTTTTTTTTCACGTAATTCTGTATAAATAAAATTTGAATTCGAAACCATAAGTTAGTTGTTGATTAATAGAATTGAATTTTGAAATATCCTCTTCACTCATAGTTTATTACTTTGTAATAAATAACTTTTTCATTTGATCAAGTTCAATTTTGACTCTGTTCAATCACCTTTCAAAGATCAATTAATATTTATTATTTGACAAAATTTTAAATAATGTTAAATTTTAAATAAAACTAGCTGGGAATCGAATCCGGGACTTCTGTTTTGGTCGCCGGGGTGTTAACCACTACGCCACTCGTTCGCTATCTCCACTCCATTTTCACCTGTCTTCTTCAGGGAAGAAATGGATCCAATTAGAAGCATTTTAATTGCCAATAGCGGGTAATAAACGTCGTGCATTCGGTCGTAACTGCTCTTGTACCTTATCTCTCAGAGAAAATATTGTATTAACAATTTATGGAGCGTTCCGAAGCACTGCATTTCGTAAATTACTTACGACAATTCTCAAAAGATTTTATTGGATGATTTACTGTAGAAAGTTTTACAACTGAAATTGAAGGGAATTTAACACTCCGTCTTTTCTAAGTGGAAAACATTTTACTACTAATATAAACGTGGGTTTCCGCGGCCGGAGTCAATATGAACTTGTTTGTCGGGGATAAACCGCGTCTTAATACATAAAACTACCAACGCTTCGGCAATCATGCTGTGCAACGCCTTCTTCAGGGCTATGTGAGAGTCTTACATATATCGAAGTCGCTGTCGTACTCTGTCTGCCTAGTTTGTAGTTTTATCTACTAAATCCTCACGTCATTGAGCAACTAGGCACATTCAGTCTTTTTAATTTCTTGCTCTTAAATTCTGAGTAATTTTTCTTTAAGAACAGTCATAGTATTTTTCAATGGATAACTTTGAAATTAACAATTGCGTGGTTTGAAGTAAATATTATTAAATTCATTTCAATAACAAACTTTTGTAACTTATTATTATATTTATGAGTATATAAATATTTTTATCGTTCTCGAGCGTAATAGGATTAATCCGTCTTTTTTTTTCACTAGAAGACAGTTCTTTCTGGATGAAAAGTTATGTATAATAATATTTACTGATACCAACCTCACAAAAATGTTAAAACACAATCAAAATGACTCGGTGAAACAACATATACAATAAAAAATCGTGAACATTTCTTTAATCGAGATAATTCATTTCAAACGTTATTCCAATTTGAAATTCATAATCTAGATATATACGAGTGAATAGATCGAATCATGTTTTATTGTCGCCATAAATCACTTGATGCGTGAAGTAGAGAGCGAAATTTATGAAACGTTGTCATTCAAGTGACACGGGGCGAATGAGAAAACGTCAACACAAAACATCAATAAAGCTCTTGATAACGTGTATTGCGGCGCTCGTCACTGAACGAATGATGGGTTCGAAGCAGAAAAGACGAACAAAGATAAGAGGGGAAATAAAAAATGGGGCTGTGAAGCGTTGGAATAGAATATTCTCATCGTGAATTCAATTTCATCAGCGGCCAAATTGGAAAACGGACTTTCTTTTGAATGCAGCAAGAATTCCTTAGAGAGATGAAACAGTATTTATCAAGAGGATTTATTTCTTGCTCGATAATCTCAAAGAAAGTGAGTAAGAGACCATCTTTATGTTATTTCTTGAGTCATCAGTCAACATAAATAGCTCCTGTGAAATCAAGTTAATACAAATTTTTTTTCTGATCCAATTAACAAGTCAAACACTGTAATTCAATTTTGAATTTGTAATACATTTCAAAAAGAAATCTTCAAAAGTAATTGTATTTATGTTTATTCTGTAGGGCGTAAATGCAAGTAGAAGAGACGATACAGATTATATGACCAATTAAAAGTCAGAAACTGCAGAACTGCATTTGATAACATATATTTAACATATTTATATGAATAATGGAACGAAATATATTAAACATTTAAAATAAGAGGATCTTGTTTTCGCGGTTAAACACTTTTACAACACAGCTCGTTCGCACTTCCTCCGTATCTTCCGAGATCCACATTTAACATAAACACAAACAAACAAAATAATAATAAATTTTTGTAAAAAAACAGTACAAACTGCGTTTGACCACGTGGAGGACAATAAACTAATTTACTTTCCGGAAGCAAGCAAGGGACCATCCCATCAAATCCGAACAAGGGCCCTAAGGCAGAGGCGGATTCAAATGTTTTTGCATAAGTTTCTAGATAAGATAAAAAGTTAGCTGCGAGTTATAATACATATATATTTGTCAATATGTTTGTAAATTAACGCAAATATGTTTGAAAATTTACATGTACAAGTTGTTATCGAACTATAGATTATTCTGAGTATAGTGTTTAAAAATCATAAGAGTTGAAAAAAAACACTAAATTCACG
>NNCF01127424.1:149086-172377 GCA_002313205.1 Laupala kohalensis | reverse complement strand
GCTTCAATAGCACTAAGCTACAGTTCCCATTTAGAAATACAACAAAGAAAATGTCAACATGTAGCGATTTCTGACAATCCAAGTTCGTCCCCTCGTTCCACTTATCTGCACTCCTTGGATAACCAATTATTGCATCTACCCCTCCTTCACCCCTGCGTTTTCACACGACCCCTCCTACTGACGAATGGGGTGTTATCAGGCGCTTTATATTGAGTTCTCGTTTCTATTCAACGCCTTCCACGACGTTTCCAGAAAATTCGAATGGCAGCGACCTTTACCTCTGGTGAGAAAAACCCCTCCCCAGATACAACCCCTTTCACACCCCCTCCGCTTCGCATTCCCGTGACAGCAGCGTTCGACCGCAGAACGGCGGGAACTCCACTGCTTTCAGCGAATGGAGACTGCTCGATTTATTATTAATGACAATGATGTAGAAGAGCATTTATCATGGCGGCTGTTTTCGCTCTGAATGGCCGACGATAAGGGTCACTGGAGACTGGCTGGTTGGAGTTGACAGACGATTCGGGTGAATAAGATGTAGGTCACCCCCGTCAGAGGAAGGGAAAATGGCTGGCCACGGCGCGGGGGAGGAGGAGTTCTAAAGAATAAAAATGAAAAATGCTTTGGATGCGAATTACATTATTCACTGTCCCCCTTTGGCATAGTTTAATAAATATTTTATCAATTTCTCCCAATATACTGATTTCTTTTATTTGAAACTTGCTATTTTTAGCAGAAGATAAATTGACGAGTTTAGGTCTAAAATAAAATTAATCCGTATTTGCCGACCTTTCGAAAAAAAATATTTTATTCTTCAGAGCAATACAGGGTTCATAACACTGTCAAAGTGAATACATACTTATTCAAAAAAGAAACCCAAAACAAAAAATCTTTACATTACATACCTTATACATATATTAAATTCTATTCCACTATTAAATTCTATAAATTCTATTTAAAAATTTTCGAAACGTCGGCAAATACAGATTAATTTTACTTTACAACTAATCTTGCTTTGCTCGCTGGGGGTTTTACCCCCAGACCCCCATATAACGGGTTGCGGCCGTGCTAAGTCATCTAGAGGGAGAGAAACCTTATTGCTAGATTAAAATGATCCGACGAGTAGATCATCATGCGCGGAGTGCATCCAATGACACTTAATCTAAAAGCAGAAAATGGGTTTTTGCTGCACCGTATAATTCATAGCAATAGAATTATATGAGAAAATGACTCATTTATTGTATGTTTTTACTATCATGAATAATTTTCAAATAAGAATATGTATTTCTCAGATGAGTTTCTCGTAAACATTTCAACCTATTATTCTCTAAATTGGTATGCATAGCAACGTTACCGATGTATATGTTCATGAAATAAATTACTTCTAGAACTTGTTTTTTGTCACTGCACTAGGCAGCATTGATTTAATTATTACTAATTAATGATACACCCTTTTCATTTTCATAATAGTACGAACTTTAATTTGTCCAGGCTGGAAACCAATGTTTTTTCAAAAAATATCAATGTGAAATTTTGAGTCATGTGTTACATTCATTCCCTGCTAATTGGTAATTAAATAATGAAAAAACCTAAACACACGAACGAATTGAAAGTACAAATTGGTAAAAATTCTCTCAATTGATTGGATATTGATAATATATTCCTTCAGTGGTTATTCTCAAGGTTAACTGATTTCAATGAGTAAACAATAGGCCACCTGCAAGCAAGAGATACAAGGAGTAATACAGCTACTAACTTATAATGATACGTGTAAAAGAGAGATGATTGATATAATCACTTTTTCACGAGAAGCTTTGAAATATGAACTAAAATTTTGTATCGTAAAGAGCCTTAAATATTATATAAATAAAGAGAAATAAATTCACAGTATTTTGCTGAGTCTTGGCATTGAACATAAAATACAAATACGGTTCATTGTTGGAGGTATTGTAAGAGATTCAGAAACAGTGAATTCTATTAGAAAAATTAATAAATACTTTTAAAGAACATAAAACATTGTTCGGAATTATACAATTTACCTAACATTCTTTTACATAGTATAAATTGTTCTTTGCCTAAGACGTCATTCTTTAAGAACGTAAACAAACTTTTATAATGAATCAATGTATCGATACAAATTTTCACGACCTGTTGCATACACTAATTTTCTTGTCCGTGCCTTATTGAAACAATTAAAACACGATATAATTTATAATGATCTTAGTTTTTGCACTTTTAAATATCGTAAATAAAATTTCAATTCAATACTACAAGAATGTCTAGGTAAATCATAAGTATCTCACGAATTTAAAAACCCACTTTGGCAATGTAAATAAAATAAAAATACGTATCTCAGCTCTTCAATCACAAAATCTGTACGGAATGAAAACTATTTGAACGAATAAAACTTCACTCGATTTACGTTTGGCGATTTATTATTGTTACTCTTCAGATGCCATTTCACACATGTCCACAAAGATCAATTTTTGTCATTTTATTTGCACAAAGATACAATTAAACAATTAAACACATATGGCGTTTATTATAAACTGATATTAAAATTAAAACACGTCTATGAAACGTTAAATAACTTGCACAATTCTCGTTAAATCCCCTCACGATTTGTTCTGACGTTCGCCGCCAAATTACTTTTTTGTAATGGAGGTGGATTTGGCTCGTATATGGCACATCCACAAGCTATTGCTCCTTTGCTTTACATAAAACTAATTCCCCGAAAATTATACTTTCAAATTAAATTTCTCGAATGTTTTGAATTATGTCATTCGTTGCTATTCTATAGCTATGAGAAAAAACTAAATTTCACGTTTCTACGACAAGTGGAAGTATCTTTTCAATTCTGATATATGAATCAGTGTGTCGGTTACACATACGGGCTAATAAGGTCTCGTCAATTTATCTTCTGATATAATATTGGGGTAAATAACTACTCATTGTTTTTTTTTGTTTTTTTTAATGAGACGGAGTAGCAAGTATAACTTAGATTTCCGGCGAGAATATTAGTTCCCTTCGTAAAAAATAACATTTGAAAAACTTTCTGGGCACCCGTGTTTATTCTTGCAAATGCTAATACGCTTCAAGGCGATAATGCTCTGCAAATATGGTCGTCACAATATAAAATCTTTTTTTTTTACTCTTCATTAATTTACTAGCTCTAGGTATTTCTCTCAGGTAATCAAAGCTGTTATTGTTTGGGAACTTCGAGGTAACCCTGAGCGTAGTTACCATAGACGTAAAAATGATATAGATCCAGCGGAGTCTGCTGAGGATTTGTTCGTGATAACACGAGAGAGAAGACACTGTTTGGTATCGTCCTTTCTTTCGCACAACCACTTGGAGGAGGTAAAGTATTGTACGCTCCCCTAAAAATATTTTTCTGAAAAAATACATTTTCTTTCGCCTAATATTATTTCACCAAACCTTCAATGAACAGAAAACTAGAAATGTCGGCAAATGTTTTTATAAAAAAATTAAAAAGAAGAAATATTGTAAGTTCACAGCAGCATTATTAGAGTGCGCTATGGTTTATTGCTCTATGCGTACAAAAATATCTTGTTGTAATATTCTTAAAATATAATTTGTCGTAAAAGAGTCATATTATGTTTTAAATGAATAATCTGGTTGCAATATTTCAAAATTGTTCAAATATTTTTACATCGAGTAGTGTATTAACATTGTCTCTGTACATCATCTTTATGAAAACAAGACGCCGCTACATTTACCACCAAAACCTGAAAGTGTGCACGCAATACTCTGAAATACTTTCCTCACTTCCACAGCCGTCCTTTCATTTCGGAAAGTAGGGCAGGCGAGATGTAAGGAGAGACCGTCAAAGGGCGCAGGGTCTCTATGCCCACCGCAAAGCCCTTCACCCCCACGCTCCGTTGGGATCGCATGGACACGACGCTTGAAATATATCAATCACCCCGAGAGAGTCCTGACGTAGCTTCTCTGTCCCTCTCACGCGTTTTCTGCTCCACCGACGTCCTGTGGGCTGTCGAGCCCTTGTATCTGTGACGACCGAGGGCGGTGGGAGCAAAGGTTCTATGACATCATTAAACACAGATGGAATAGGTGATTGTTTATTGGCGTAACTCAATAGGTACAAAATACACAGAAATAAAGGGAAGCGTTTCTGTGTATTTTGTACGATGCCCAAGATGATCGCTATGCGGTCGAAAGTCGGCTCTGATAATGAACATATGGTTGGCGAGACAACACAAGTTAATTTTATTTCTATGACTTCATTTCTCATGTACTCGTTTGAGGCACTCAAAACGTAAAAAACTGCACTCATCTACATTTTTTTAAAAATTTGATAGGAAATTGAATTTTTTTATATTTCTTTATTTTATTAGAGTATAATAGAAAACAATTTTTTTTTCTTCGGAACATGGGAAAGTTATATGGCAATTTTTGTATCGTAGTATTTATAAATGGGAAATGTAACGTGCTATTGAATGAAGCTTATCTACATCGAACGATAGGAGGTAGGAGGGTAGAACGGTATTAGTATAGGTGGGCCGGTTGGGTGGGTTTACCGACAACTTGGCCCACGTGGAGGGGTAAGTAGGAACAGTTAGTAACAGTTGGGCGGGTATTACACGGTCATATTTCTATGTCATATATGTATGATCAAAGGTTCTTCCAACGAGAATCTATGTCACAGATACATGATCATAATTGAACTGCGATCAAAACTTGTGCATTACTCGGCCATTTTTTTGATCACATATCTTTGATCATATGTAGATATGACATAGAAATATGACAGTGCAATAGCGGTCTGATTAGTAATAGAAGCGGTAGGAGGTGGATAGAAGAAGGAGGGTTTCTTTTCAGTAGTCTCAGCTATACGAACTGGGACATGAATGTGAAAAGCTACACATTTTCTCTGGCCCCTTCGGAAATCGTACCCGGAGTGACTTGGCGGTGAGCAAGCACGCTAACACCTTGGCCGCCGGAGAGTCAATTGTATAATATTTAACTCTATATATAACAAAGAATATTGCATATTATATGGTAAATATATTTCATTTAATGATCAGCCTATGTTTCGTCAGCGGGGAAAGTTGTAGATTATAAAATGAACTATTTTTGTAGTACAAATGTTTTATCTTTCCATTTTACTCTTATTTTCATTTTCATATTTAAAAAAAATAAAAATCGTGTGAATAGAAGATGAACGATGACGTGATTACCAACTTGCCAACAAGATCGCTGCCACCACGTCGCCAACGAGGCGTCACCAATCTCATCGCGACCTCTCGCGCGCTCGAACTCGCACTTTATGAAGCGGAAGACAGTGAAGTGCAGGCAATCTCTCGATACCTCGACTCATGCCACGTAGGTCGATCGCTCGCATGAGTTGGTATTTAAAATTTATGACGTGTGGTCGGGCGTTGAAGATACTCTTCTTTCCTCTTCTCTTGAGAATTGCTCATTCAAAATAGTGNAAAAAAAAACTAATAAAAACACCTTTCCGTATTTACATGATGATTTACATAAACTGCCAGTTAACAAAATTAGAAAATGATTTTTATGATACTGGATAAATTAAACAATAGTTTATTTAAGAAAACCGCATTTGAGATGTAAGAAATAGTGCATTTGAACAATAAAGATATTTTTTAATTTTATTAAATGCCTGGAGGAGTAATTTTGTGTACAAAGATATATCTGTAGTTCACTGTAAACATTCTCGTTTACCACAAGCAGTATACGTACTAAGGCCCTTATCTGTCTCTTATACACATCTATCCAGATCTGTTGATAGGTGTTTTGCTAGCACTAAGTCCCACAATGGTTGTTTTAACTTTCTTCGTGTATCCCAGGCAACACAGCCGGGTAGTTCTGCTGGTTAATTCATAAATCCATACTACATATGACTCATGTTCAACGTGGTGTAGATTAGATGTCCCGGAATGAAGGGGGTTGTTGGTCCCAGATTTTTGTTACTAGAACTGAGGTGGGTGGAACACCAAAAGCCATGTTGAGTTTTTTTATTTTTGAATTAGAAAAAATAATAATAATCTGAATATTTCCGGTAAATATCTTATCGATCTATAATGTCAATAAGTATTCGACGGGTACCGCAGTCTATCTTTTAACTGAGGAACTATCAGAAAAAAAGTCGTTTACCTGAACAGCGCCATGGCCTTATTTGGATCACCCAACTTTATGTAGAAAGCGAAAACTTATTTTTAATCTTCTGGCCCTGATCTGCATTCTTAATCTTTTCTGCTTCTACTTCATTTGCTTCTGCTGTTTCATGTCCTCCTCTATGGAGTCCTACGTGACATACTCTCCGACACCTTTCCCCTCGTTCAGTGCTCTCGCTACATCCATGTTGCGGTGGACAGTAAACTGGGCTGTTACGTCGCCCATAACCCCACAGTATGCGAGGGGATCGCCGTCACAGATTTACAGTTCCTTGCGCAGTGGGGGAGGGGAGGGTAGAGTAACATCTACCACTGTTCACAGTGTGCACTCACTCGTTCTATTTTTTAAAAAAATTGACGTCATATAATACCTAAGAGGAATGTTAAGAAAGATGGCGTAAAAATATTTACAAAGAGTACGTTAACTTTTTTGTTCCATTGTGCTCAAAGTTTGGAATTTATACTACAGCTCTTCGGCTCGTCGTTCAAGAAAAGTTTTGTTTATAAGCGTTTTTAGTTTCAGTTAATAATTTATTTGTAATTCAAAATTACAAACATATTGACATTATATATGTATTATAACTCGCAGCTAACTTTTTATCTTATCTAGGAACTTATGAAAAAAAAAAAATGAATCCGCCTCTGCCTTAGGGCCCTTGATCGGAATTGATGGGATGGTCCCTTGCTTGCTTCCGGAGAGTAAATTAGTTTATTGTCCTCCGCGTGGTCATACGCAGTTTGTACTGTTTTTTGACAATAAATTTATTATTATTTTATTGAAGAGCCTCAGTGCCTCAGGACCTGAACCTCCTTATTTTCTTCTATATAATAATAATAATTTATTAGTCTGCTAGTGAGCAATGCTTGGTGGCAGATAGAACAGAATGCATACATAATAAAATAATACGAAGTTAAAAAACAAATCATCGATATCTATTAAAAATATCTATAAAATACACACACAAACAGAATAAAATGCTTAAAATATTATTACACATGGTTACAACGAGAAAGAAATTAGATTTAAGAAATTAATTATCTGCATGAGGCTCATGTGTGCGTATATTCACATACATACACAAACACATTTTCACTTACAAACAGTTACAGAAACACACTCATACGTACAAACACACATATGTCATTACTCCTCCTATACTCTTAGCGTAAAAGTAATTGCTATAACATAAATAAAGGAAATTAATAACTATAAAAAATAAACAATCATGTAAACTTCATTCCACTTCACAATTACTATTCTCTATGAGCATTTTCTATTCTCTTAGACTCTGATCTCTTCAGTTCACTTCCCTGCATTTCACATATGTTCATAACTTTTTACTGTTTTACTCAACACATTTTTGTTCATAAGCGTTTGTAGATATCATTTTTTAGAATGTAAAGCGGTTGTAATTAACATTTCGAAAGTGAGTAAAGAATGTCTTGAACTTCATTTTAACCCTCAAATAAAAAAAAACTAATAAAAACACCTTTCCGTATTTACATGATGATTTACATAAACTGCCAGTTAACAAAATTAGAAAATGATTTTTATGATACTGGATAAATTAAACAATAGTTTATTTAAGAAAACCGCATTTGAGATGTAAGAAATAGTGCATTTGAACAATAAAGATATTTTTTAATTTTATTAAATGCCTGGAGGAGTAATTTTGTGTACAAAGATATATCTGTAGTTCACTGTAAACATTCTCGTTTACCACAAGCAGTATACGTACTAAGGCCCTTATGGTCAGGGCAGTGTACTCCAGCGGTGCACCGCAACTTGACCTATGTTCTCGTCTGTTTGTATTTTCGGATTAGCTGAGGGGTTGTGGGTTACTTAGAGCTGAGTTTATGAGATCGTGTGTCTTATGACACGATTAAGGCGTGACACTAATGGCAAAAGGTGAGATGAGAGTTCTTTTATCGCGTGTTTCTGAAAATGACTGTTGTAGTACAATGTCGAAGGTTACAACATATAATTCCTTAAAAAAATCATTTTACGATCTATATTTAAAAAAATAAATATTGTAACGACTCACATTTTGAAAGCATAAAATATGAATAGCAAAGAAAATTTCTTATTGAATTTCCAAAAATACGTTTAAGATACCCAACAAATTCTTGGTGATGTAGTTACTTTAATTAAACATCTGGTAATTTGCCTGCAGTTTGTATGTGTAAAAATATATCGAATAAAATTAGGGTTTTGCAGTAAATTTGTATTGATAAGCACAAGTTATTTTCGACTTCATCGGGGGTCATGTGCATACAAAAGACGATAGAATAAATAATGTATAGTAAAACAGAGCTGAAGATAATAAAACATAAATATATTCTCTTGTTCATTATATTAATATAAGAATTGTAAACAGATTTATTGAATGTATCGTCAACGGCCAGGTGAAAATTATGCCCCGGGGGTGTGACCCAGGTCCACCGGAATAGGTTGGGTGTAAATTGCGTACAGGCTTTGGGAGTCGAGGCGGGTGGTGCAGTGGATAGCACACCTGCGGCCAGAGTAGGACGTCCCGGGTTCGAGTCCCGGTCCGTTGCAATTTTGACCTGGACGTTGACAATGCAAACACTCTTCCTCCACGAATAGGTACTCGGTGGAGTTGTGAGTTAAAAAAGATTTCTTGAATATTTTATAAAGCAAGGAAAGTGAGAAACAAACATCAGGGGAAGTGAGGAAAAAAGGTCAGCGACTCTGTTTGACTATACATTATATTACATTACATTAGTTGACAGCCGTTAAGTCTCAATAAAAATGTAAATCTTTTTAATGTTTTGTAGCCTGACAATGATCACCTATAAGGGTCGAATAAGATTTTTCTTAGTCAATAAAAAAATTAGTGCAAGAATATATTTTTAATAATTTATTAGTTAAATTACAACGTTTGGTTTACGTTACAAGGGCTCAAATTACGAACATAGTAATGTTTCATTGTGCTTCATTATAAGTAAACTGAATAAATGGGTAATTATAATTTTGCGTAGAGTCATAAAGATATTTATAATGTTCTTAGATTTTGTTCTGTTGGCTTTGATTAATATAGTTTCTGCTCAATTGGTTCCGAGAACAGAGTGCTTTTTATTTATTTATATTCCACCTTTGGCAAGAGGAGATGTTGGGCTGCCCGGGAACACATAGTACCGAACTGGCATTTGTCTGGGGAAGGTGAGGGAAAACCCAAGCTGAAAACCTCGCCTACCCGCACTCTATCGCTCTGTGAGGAAATACCAGTAGACCACCACTGTCGGTTAGGAGTAAGGTACGAAAATAGGTATCTCAAAGGAGGGTTACAGTATTATTAAAATACTTCCTCATTTTTGGTACCAGTTAAATATTATTACTCACAACTTCCCCGTACCTACTCGTGGAGGAGTATTTGCATTGACAACGGCCACGATAAAACTTGCGATGGACCGGAACTCAAACCTGAGATCGTCTGCTCCGGCCGCAGGTGTGCTGTCCACAGCACCACCCACCTATTCCGGACCGTTGACGATGTTAGTTTAATGTTATTATTTAATGTGCCTTAAATCATGTAGTATTGGTTTAACAACACAACTATTTCTAAAGTTTATATCCATCGTCACTGTCTTGCATCTACTACTAGTATTAGCTCTGGCTCTACGGAAGTACTAGAACTTGGGAAATCGAGGTAACCCTCAGAGAGGTCTGCCACCAGCAACACATTTGCTCCGGAGAGAACTCAAGTTATAAAGTCCCCGACGAGACACCATTGATCTCCGTCACGCTGTAACCCTGTCAATCAATTTTCCCTCGAGCTGAATGCAAGTAGCTCTCGAGAAGTAGCAATATAGTACATGCACCCTCTTCGGCACAAAGGCGGTGGTCGCAGCCCGGGGCGAGGTCTGGTTGGCTCTCGATGCCTCGAAGGAGGAGGAGGAAGAGGAAGATGAGATGAGGATCAGGGGCAAAAGCAAAAGCAAGGAGCAAAAGCAAAGAGAGGGAGTGAGCGGAGCTCTGATCTCCAGAGAAATTACATCAACAGCGGTATACAACCGATTTCCCAACTTCTACTCAAAGTCTTGTGACTTTACTCAGAGAAAATGAAATCCAAGAAAGAAAAAAATAACATGAACGGGAATGTATTGTGTTTATTAGTTTATTGTAAAGTCTTGTTCCTCTTCCTTTCCTTCTTGTTTTTCTTTACTTATTTTCCTTTATATTCTTCTAAGGCACTGCAACATTCCTTTGTAGAACTTTTGACCTATCATTGTCCATCCTCAGTCGATACCCAAACCCGCTGAATCTCAGTGCCTTCATGTAATTTATCATGTTTCTTGATTGAATGATTACGTCTATTTTATTCATTACCTCTCATTTTTCCAGGTACCATCTTCTAATGTTATTAGACCGTATATCCTTCGCAAAATCTTCCTCTCAAATATCATTAGCTTTTGGATGTCATTTGCTTTGAGAGTCCATGTTTCGGTCGAGATGTAACTATTGATTGTATTACCGCTGTACATATTTTTAATTTGGCGCTTTTAGAGATAAATTTATTTTTAAATAATGTTTTATGAGAGAAGAATGCCTTGTTTCCAACCACAATTTTATTGTGGAGCAATAGGAGTCATACGCATAAAGTACCTGCTCTCTTGGCAGTAAAATATGAACCGACTTGGTGTTGCTGCGCTTCTCGTACACACTTCACAATCACCCTTAAGAGTAATGATATGTGCATCTCACGTTATATCGGCAGTACTTCCGTATTTCTTTAAACTTAAATCCATAGCCAATCTTGGACACCAATTCAATTCGCGTGCTATTCTCTTCTTTCTGCATGGAGCAAAGTGTGGAACGAATATTACCTTGTCTTTGTTTGTATTTTTACAGCAAATAGTAGCTTTTGTGACTACTATTAACACTTACTCGGGTATTAGATATATTTGTATCAGTGGGGAAAATACAGGACTTTGAATATAAGAGTGTTGGCTATTGTTTTCTCGTCTCCTGTATTTTATTACTTTCTCATGTTGGTAGTAAAGAAATGGTATTGTCGAGGAAAAAATTCTAGCTTTGACGAAATATTCGTTTCGAGTGTCTCTGATACCGAAAAAGTGTTTGTTACAATGACGGCTATCGCTCTCTCCACCTATCAACGTATCATTCTATCCTTCTATCCACTTATCCGTCGAACCGTATAATCGTATGTCTACCTCTCTGTCCGTCCGCCCGTCTATCTGTCTGTCCGCCTGTGCGCAGCGATTCTACCTAAACAGATGAGACAACTTCATTATTATTTAATATGTAGCGTAGTACCTACATGTTGCAAAATATTTATGAAAGACTTTCATTTTGAGTCGACGCATTTTGTTTCCAATTTTCAATTGCACAACCAACTAATGTTCGTAGCCATCATCACGTGCTTATATACTAATTAAACTAACGTATTTCGTAATGTTTTGATATCGAGAAATTTGTGTAAGAAATTATCGTCAAATAATTTAATCGCATAACATGACACACCATATGTGTATCACACGGTTAACAACAGGAATATAGTTTTGAGAACAACTTATTAAAATTATTTAAATGTGAAACATTCTTGTAATTTAATTGGTTCGTTGTCTGAATATTATAAGAATATCTAATGCTATACGATATGGTTAAAAAAAAAGACAACAAAAACTGCTGTGGAGTGCCCGATGCAGAAAAATAATTATCTTGTGAATGTGGAATTCTTGTACACTGAGATATGTAGAAGCGTCCCGTTCTGACGTAGAAGTTCGATCCGATGCGCCAATGGCATCGAGAGAATCCTCCCCTCCCTTCCTCTCCTACCAACAACCCCCACTCTGTGAATACGACTTTGCTTTCCTGTCACAGAAGATGAAAAATACTCAAAAGAACTTTTCAACCCTCAGGCGAAGTCCCAATTAAATGTTGTTTTTTTTTCTCTTCCGTACAGCGAGCCCTCTCGTACAAAAGTGAGAGAATTCGGGGAAAAACATTGAAGAATTCGAAATAAATGTTTAAAAGAATTTTTCAGAATTTCTATGTGATCTTTTCTCTCGCCTTTTTTCTCTTTCAATACTTTCCTTTTTTAATTCAATTACAAGTTTTACAATTACGTTTTTATATCGTGCATTTTAAGAGAGATGAAGTCTGTTTGCACACCAATTCAATTTTATCGTGCTGTAAAAAAATATTGACTTGTGGATTTAGAATTTTTTAAACTGCCGCAAAAGCCGAAAGAAATATTCTTACCCACTCAAAAATGTACAGTTCATCGTGGAAAACTGTGCAAGTAACCTATTATTTATTTAGTAATATTTCTTTTGAATCGCATTGTAAAAATACCGCGGAAGATGAAGTTTGAAAAGAGCTTAGCGATATTTATTTTGTACGTTTTAAATAAACTTGCAAGAACCTGTACGATAATACTGTTCAAAGATCAGTTACTCTGAAATATTTATTACTTTGTTACAAATGCCTATAGTTATAAGATTATTTTACGAATTTAAATGTCTATTTTATAATTTTATGAATACATTGCTCAATATGTCTCTAAATGTGTTTATAATAATCAAATAATTTTACTTGAATTAATTTGTTTCAATTCAGATTTATAAATTTATCAACACGTCATATTCTTGAGAAAATGGTTGATATAACCCATTTTGAATGAGATTATGTCTGAATCCAAGTTGTACCAGTTCGTAAAGTTGCTTTCATTTTGTATGGTGGAATTAGAGTTACTTTCTTGCTTTAAACAAATTTTACTTTTGTCAGATTTATTCATATATTATTAGTCAATAGAGTTTCAATGTATCAAGAGTTTCAATAGAATATGAGTGTTCATCATACATCACATTCTCGAAATATTTTTTAATATGATTTTGGAATTTATCATATTTAGTATTGAATTTCATGATATATATTACTAATATACTCACGCCACCGGCTACACCATTTCGTAATGTTTAAAGCTACCTTTAAAGTATTATTCTACCTCGTCCACGAAACGCATAGGTAAACAAGTCATAGTCTACCACCTACTAAAAATTGCGATGGACCGGTTATCGAACCCGGGACCTCCTGTTATAGTCGCATGTGTACTGCCACTGCACCACCCGCCTCGAGTCTCACAACCCGTACGCAACATTCACCCGGTCTGTTCCAGTAAACCTGTGTCACGCCCCATACAGGAGATACGTCACCACCAAGTCACTTCGGGTTCAATTCCCGGTGGGGCCAATTTTTTTTTACCTTTTCACATTGATGTCCCAGTTCATATAACTGTGACTACTGAAAAGCGAACCCTCCTTCTTCTATCCACCTCTTACTGTTCCTAGTGTCAATAACTATTACTAACTCCTAACAACTCGGCGTAAACCCAGCTAACCGGCCCACCTACTAACAATAGACCCACTGCTTCTATTGTCCCACGCGGATAAGCTTCTGTAGCACGCTACACTTCCCATTTACAAATACTACAATGAAAAAAAAAAACCCCCCGTACGTGTCAGATACCGAGTACCTACTCCGGGAAAGAAGCTTGCAAATTTTTCTCCCCAAGTAGGTATTCGGAAGTTATAAGGTAAAAAAGCTGTAGGGGAGTTTGTCTTGAGTCTACAGAAATAAAAGTCACACTAGTCTTAGCGAACTGAAAAAAGTGGTCCGTACCGCGATGGAGAAAAGCACTTTTCTTCCGTCTGGGGAGATGGTGACATTCTAGTGGAGAAGAGAAAACGGAAAGACAGACAGAGAGGAGGAGACGGCGTCATATCCGCAAAGCTGTATCTGGACGTTAGACAGATTGAAAGCGGGGCGGCACATGCGCGAGGGAAAATATACCAATTTTATCTGACACTTTCACTCCATCACACTGCTATGTTCTCACGAGATATTCTTGTTGTTGTAGCTTATGTAATATTTTTAAGCATTTCTTTAAATGGAGCGTTTTAATATTTATATCCCCTGAAAAATTATTCATTAGACATTCATAATACTATAAGA
Source organism: Laupala kohalensis (assembly GCA_002313205.1). Classification (NCBI taxonomy): domain Eukaryota; kingdom Metazoa; phylum Arthropoda; class Insecta; order Orthoptera; family Trigonidiidae; genus Laupala; species Laupala kohalensis. The sequence continues at coordinate 158,199 of NNCF01127424.1, read as the reverse complement.
ATACGAAAGTTCCCACTCATTGGATTTTCTGCGTAACAGAAACATGCGAAATTGCGATTTCTCCTGACGATCTCAGAAAGAACTATTACTACGATGCAATAGATGCTGCGAAAATTTCTTTTCAAAACAGTTAGACCATTGTGATCATTACTTAAGAGATATGATATATCGTGTAATTTACAATTTATTTAAACTTATTTTCAAAATAAAGAAATTCTAAATTGAAGTACAACTTTGGCACGTCGAGGTTGCAATTTTGGCTAAATAATTTAATTGGAAATTCAGAAACTAGAATACGTTAAATTTGTATTAAGAAATGTAGTATATTTTTTAATAAAAATGTAATTTAACCATTTTAATCTGAAACGAGACCTTATGAGACTGCATATTGTCAAAGTACGTGTATTCTCAAAATCTCATCAAAATTGATTGATCCGTTTCCTAGAGAAATTCCGGCTAAATAAATATCACGGAAATCTTGAACTAATTTTTATGGAAAAATAAAACATGAAACAAAATAAACTGGCATATTTTATGAAATGTTTTACCTTCCTTAGTCACGTAGAGCACCTATATTACATTTATACAATTATTTCTCGTTTAATAATAATAATGATAATAATAAATTTATCGTCAAAATAGCAGTTACGTTTAGCGTATGACCACGTGGAGACAAATAAAGTAATTTACTCTCCGGAAGCAAGCAAGGGATCATCCTATCAATTCCGATCAAGGTCCCTAAGGCACAGGCGGATTCAACAATTTCAGCGAAAATTCCTAGATAAGATGAAAAGTTAGCTTTTTATATAATATTCCATAATAATAATAATAATAATAATCGATTTTGCTGTCGTAAATTACAACAATCTAGAATAAACAAAGAACGACAAAATATCAAAATACCCACAACTAGCCTTTGAAGTAAAAAAGACTCTGGAATGTTCAAGAAGTGATCATAGTGCCTGTCATTTTATCTACCCTAGGACTAGTACCCCAATCCCTGGTCGACTCCATTAAAAAACTCAAAATCAACACCAATATAATAAGTAGATTGCAACACAGCGTCCTTCTGTCCTCAGCCCACATTACCAGAAAGTTCTTGGACCTGAAATAGATTCTTCCTCCCAGCAGAACTTGATTTAATAATCCACTGCTGAGAGAAAAACCAACACAAGTAAAGAGAGAACTAAGTAATAATGATAATCGATATTAGAATTAGAAGATTCAAAGTCTTAACGTGAAGTCCGATTCATGTTTGTTTCTACGCAACCTTACGCACAGTTGGGTGACACGCGACACGCACGCAATTAACCGACGTGTAACCAGTGCTGACAACCCTACCCTACGTACAGGACACAGCTTCCCTGGCGATCAGCGTCCAGAATGGAGGGCGGGACGGGGTTGGTCGATTTGACAGCCCATGCTGGATTCTCATATTCTCATTTCACGGATGAAAATGCGCTAATTGGTATCTAAAAATACCCGCTTTCGCGACTACACGTGACGATTTCGACAGTTTCGATTTTTTTTTAAAACATTCTCTCGACAGTGACAACCGCTGTGACACATTAGGATGAAATTCGAGACAGGGGTTTACGCTGGGTGCATTTCATCGAGACGTTTCGCGATTAGTGTGTCATTTGCTTTTCTAAAATTATTCCCCAATGTATTCGAATTTTTTTTAAAATTGTAATATTTGTAAATGGGAAACGAAGCGCGCTATTGAAGCTTATCAACATGAAGAGATACGATGTAAGAGATGGTTGGTAGGCTATTGTTAGTAAGTGTGCTGGGTTTTCAAACAACTTGACCCACGTTGAGTGGTTAATAGGAGTAGTTAGTAACAGAGTTAGTGATTTTGTGAACAGTAGGAGATGGATCGTAGAACGAGGGTTTGTCTTTTATAAGTCGCAGCAATATGAACTGGGACATTCATGTGAAAAGCCACAAATATTTTATGACCCCACCGGGATGACACGGTGAAGAGCAAGAATGCTACCACCTGTGCCACCAGAGAAATCACCACATGGGATTATTTCCATACAGAATGATCCAGAATTCAGGGTACTCTCTTTAAGGGTTGGAGCAGGACATTGTAACAATAATTTGTCGTATTTAACTCCAATACACTTAAATGAGCGTTATTTTTTCCTCTACCAACTTTTAAAAGTTTGTATCATGAATTCGGGCTCATCCTGAATAAATGCGCTGCGTGCGCGTGTGAGCGATTTTTTTTAATTAATCAATAAACTTTATTGTCAAAAAAGCAGTTTCAAACAGCGTATGACCACGTGGACGTGGAGGACGATAAACTAATTTACTCTCCGGAAGCAAGCAAGGGACCATCCCATCAATTTCCATGAAGGACCCTGAGGCAGAGGCTAAGGATGTAACATTTCAACATACTCCTAACGATAAGAAGAATTATTGGACACGTGTTATAGTATTAACATAATACCAACAAATATTGCATTTAATAAAACAGAAAAGTCATTACACAAGTACGTATCATTATCAAGCTATAAATAATTCGAAAGTATTGTTGATAATTCGTAACTATTAAATAACACTAATAATAATCATATCAATTGATGCCGTCTCTAGGCAAGAGTCTAGCGAGTCTTTATAAAAGACTCGCCTCTACGGGAAGGAAAACCGGAGGAAAACCCGGGCCAGGATGGGGCCACAGAATTAAAGTGCACAACCGTGCCAAGGTTGAGTACATATACAACTATATTTATATGAATAATAAGACATGATTAATTATTCAAATCTCTATTTAACTCAAATATGGCACAAAAGCTTTATAATCTTCGTTTCATTGTATTGAATATTGGTTCAAAACGGTGATGTTCACGGTTTGAGCGCAAAGGCACTTTAACATTTTTTTCTCGTTTTTATTTAAAAGTATTAAAGTATCGTATTTCTCGTTGGTATACATCCAATGCAACTTGCATCGTATATCATACTTAAGCCAAAAATCCAAACTCCTAATTGAAAGGCTTCTTAACAAGTGTGACACATCCCACTTTAACTCGTACACTGCTGTGCGCTCTGCTCCCTCATTTTTCATCTCCCGCCCCCAATCAATAGCACCACATAATTTTTCATTCCACGCAACCACCATAACGAACAAGTCAACACAGAGGCGGGGGTGCAAACACCCTTCATCGCTCTCTCTCACCCCCTCGTCCCCCCTTCTTCCCTTTCACCAATTCATCTCGTTACTTCTCTCAACGTCCTTCGTCCTAAGAAGAAATAACACGAATTAAATAAATAATTATAAACTCACGACCTTTGATGGACTTTGAATCTTTTATTATTATTTTTTCGTTCAGAACTCACTACGTTTCAACGTGGATTTGCACCGTCGTCAGGTGATCAAGTAATAACAAATTATAACAATAAACATAACAGGACAAATGAATATCATATAAACATAAATACAAGCACAAAATATGTTTACAAAAAAGCAGAAACACAAATGTGTTATAATATCGTGTTGTATAAACCAGATAGTTTTTCAGTGTCTGTGCGTAGATTTAAACACCCATGTGTATTTTTTTTATAAATATAATTTCTGATGTGCAATGTTTGTAATAATTAAGTTCTTTGTCCAAAATTAATTTATTTTCCCAGTATATCAAGTGATAATTATTAATGCAATGCGAGGTAACTACAGTTATATTATTATTATTATTATTATTATTATTCGTTCATCAGAGGTCGTGAGTTTATAATTATTTATTTAATTTAATTACGTAATGGACGTTAATAGTAGTAGAAGCAACGAGAACCCCGGTTCCTCGTGGCGTATGGGCGTGACGTCACAAGACGCGTAGACGGACGAGAATTCGAGTAGTGTGGGGAATGAGGTTATTGTGGACATTCCGGTGAAAAAAATATTCAAAATATTTTTGTATTAAATAGCACATCATAGTTCTATAGAAGAGAGAAATTCGAATTTTGAAAGGGAGGAAACGTTAAACATTTTTAAAGCATCCGAAAAAGAATCACTTATGAAAGTAATCGTATTTCCATTTCCATTGATATTACTGAAAATGATCAAGGGATCCTAAAGCAGAGGCGGATGTAACATTTCAGCATATCCCTAACGATAAAAAATAGTTCGAGACGCGTTATATTGTTAACAAATACCAACAAATATTGTATTTAATAAAACATGCAAAAGTCATTTCTCAAGAACGCATTATTATCAAGCTATAAATCATTGGGAAAGTATTGTTGATAATTCGTAACTATTAAATAACACTAATAATCATCATATCAATTGAAGCCGTCTCTAGGCAAGAGTCTAGTGAGTCTTAAAAAAAATCCGCCTCTACCCGAAGGAAAACCGGAGAAAAACCCGGGCCAGGGTGGGGCTACAGAATTAACGTTCACAACCGTGTAATGTAAACAACAACACAAAAATTGTGCTAGTTGAGTTTCATTCTTTTGATAGAATAACTGTTGACTCTAGTATCCTTCAAACGTTTATCTACTTGAAGACATTATCTTCTTTAAAAGTTTGTAAATCCGTCCATATGGACGCATTGTCTTCGCCTCTTTCCTTTACCATTAATAATTGAAAATCACCGTTTCTTGTTGCTTGCGGTATATACATTTGGCTGAACTACACATTCAAATATAATTATTTATAATCTTCGTGGTAAAGTTTTCGTTTTTATTGTTAAATGTCCACTATCTTTGTAACAATTTAAAAATGTTAACATATATCAATGTATTCTCATTACTTGCAAAATATGTGAAACAATAAAATAAAATAATTTCTAACTGTATTTTAACTTTAATTGCATGCTTAAATCTGTAAAACAAATTTTTTTAAAATGAGTATTTATGTATCAGACACGTAAAATAATTTATGTGATCCTTCTTTTTGTAATTTGTTGAATTATTGTTTGTAATTTTCTTGTCTTTCAAAGTTTACGTTCTTTTTCGTTTTATTTGCTGTGTATTTTCTCGTTATAATTTTCTTGTAGCGCTCACGAAACGAACACATCGTTGGCATTTGCATACCGTATATACGTACACATCGAAACGTTGGCAATTTCGACGAAAATTTTAATTTTTTGATTTGTACTTTTTAATTTGTAATATTTTGATTTGTAATCTCAAGAAATTACAGGAGTTCAAAAGCGTACGATATTTATTAAAAATAAAATTTATGGAATACTTTTAAAATAAATTAATGTTTTCTTACAATATCGACACATGTTTGTAGAACGCAACAATCACCCATATTCATATGTCTCCTCTGCGACAAGGCGCGTTTCGGTTTCTATAGGTTTGGCAACGTCGCTGCTGGCTGAGCCTTAGGCCATTCCCCCGCTGTCAGTCGCCACATGTCCGACACTCTGGCGCCGCTCGCCAGTAGCCGCATCATCATCCCCTCCCCCTCCACTCGTTGTAGCGCATGGCTGGACGATTGCCATCGCATGGGTCGGGTGCTTGCGTGCCCCACTTAACCCTCTCTGCTACGCCACCCCATCACCCAACTCACGCACCCGGAAGTAATTGTTCGACGCGTTCACTCCGGCTTATTTTGTGTGTCGTAAGAAACAGAGATTTATTGGCGGGTTGTAAAACGGAATAGGCATTTTATGACGCGATATATTCGTCTCATGGTATTTTCATCGTAATGGGTCTTTGTCACCTCGTGAGTTCTCCTTCTCTGATGACTTTGAATGATATTCTTTCCTTGCAGTGAAACCTACACGTGGTAACTTTACGTCAACCGAAAAAGTGACGAGACGGGATTCGAACCCGGGATCCTTATAATCGCACAGGTGCTAACCACTACACCACCCGTTCCCCTTTCACAACTTAACACCGTGTGTGGATGGAAATGGTGTACAGTATGGATGGCGAACGGGTTGTGTAGTGGTTAGCACCCCTGGGATCAAACCAGGAGTCCCGGGTTATATTCCCGGCTCGTCGCCATTTTCACCTAACTGTAAGTTATCACATTCGGTAAAATGGTTTCTTTGATTTTTTTTTCGTGAAATACACATGTTACATCCGAGTACTTTTTTTCCGAAGAGCTATCGTTAAAATATTGAGGAAGACATTTTTTTTATTATTATTAATTTTAGAGAAACGTGTATTCAAATATTTTATTTGATATCACGATTCGTATTTGATGAAACCTCTCAAATTTATAACAACGCGTCGCATCCATTTTACTTGAAAAATATGACCTCACTATGTTGAGAGTGAAATTTTGAAGTATGTAACGAGTAAAAAAACTCAAGATGGGAGGTTGATTTACGAGCTATGATTCGATATCTTTACATCCCTTATCTGCTAAAAACCACAGGCTTGTGCTCCTTCTCCCCCCTTACGCCATACTTTGCGTCGTATCACTTGGAATGTGCTTTCTTCGTATATAGAGTCTCTTCTTCCGCTTCGTCCCTCCAGCCCTTCATCCCTTCATCCCTCCGCCCTGATCTCTCATCCTTACGTTACGTCCTGGAAATTTGCGGGGAAAAAAAGTCTCGGGGTAGAGCCATTAGGCGACGGGCGATGCGCGCTCTGGAATATGGAGCAGTTTCTTGCCTCTCCACCGCCGCGCCGCCAGCGCTCTGGTGCTTCATGGAAGTTCGGAAAGAGCGGCCGGAAGTGTAATGAGATTGTTGTGTCGTGACACCGCCTCCGTCTCCGCCACCCCCTTCACCAGACACAGTGTTCGAAACGGCGAGAGAAATGGACAAAAAAAAATATAACAAACACGAATAGAGAGCAGCAACAAGAAAATTATGCCATCTACACATATCCTCAGAGACTTGGGTCTATATTACTCGTAAACTAGGTTTACCTCTTAAAACTGAAATTTACAAAGAATATAAATTCATTTCAAAGCTGTAATATACTACGAGTTTTAAAATTGTATTTTCCGATAAATTACATTATCTTACGCACTTCTCTCCTTTAAAGTTGCAACTTTTGATTTAATGGCTAATAAACACAAATAATTAAGAAAAATGAAGTATAAACGTAATATCTACTCGAAATTTACAGAGTTTGCTCGAATACCGATATTATTTAAAGATTAAATTTGATTTTCCAGGGGGGGTTTCATCATTTTTTTAAATATTTTGGGTGTCATATTTTAATATACGATCAGATTACGTAATATGTTGTTGCAGGTATTGCCATAAGTTTGAAAGTTGAAGTCTGGGTTTTAATGTTTAAATACGAAATTTACAAAAATAATCAAGAAATTTTCTTACGAAACAATCTTGTAAGACGAAAGATAGACTCTGTACTTCTTAGTGCACAGTAAATATTTAAAAATATTTCAATGCATCATTTTCCGAATAAATGGAAAGTAGTTTTCTTCCTGTTTTTTTGTCCTTTCTCCCCCATTTTGGACCACTGTGACGTTCCGTCTTCGCTTTTATCCCCAATCCCCTTCTTGCTTCCATCACTCAAATGCCCAAACAGCTTTAGCCTCTTCTCTCATCTTTTCGTCTCCATTTCTTGCGCCGCCTTTCGTCTCATTGTGCTTTTCTTCATCCTTTACTTCCATCGCCACTGTCTCATTTGGATCAGGAGTATTGATTACCGAAATATCATCAGAAATATCGAGATGCAGAGTGAGCTCGTTCGTACTAAGTGAAATTACGATATACTTATTATTTTGAATTATTCTTGAACATCAGTGTAAATTAATGAAGAATAGCCAGGAATGCAACTGTTAATTTTTTCGTAAATGTCTCTTGAATCAGAGATGACTTATGAAATTGTTAATATTCGTTTTTACTATTCGTTATACCCAATCACTCTAAATCCTCAATAATAGTAATAATAAACCGCCAAACAAAGATTGAATGTATATGCAAAAAGGTTAAAGAAGTATAAAACCAGTCTGGCAAGGAAGAAGAAAAACACACTGTATAATAAACACAAAAAAGGATTTTACAAAAACGGAAAATAGAAGGAGCACCCTCAACCACAGAAAATGTTGAACAATTCTGGACCACTCATAACCCAAATCCATGGCTAGGTGTAGTAGAAAAGGAGGCAGAAAGACTGACAGAGATGGAAAACCCAGTTATATCATATTGACATTCTATTTGTATTATAACTCGCAGCTAACTTTTTATCTTATCTAGGAACTTTTGCTGAAATTTTTGAATCCGCCTTTGCCTTAGGGCCCTTGATCGGAATTGATGGGATGGTCCCTTGCTTGCTTCCGGAGAGTAAATTAGTTTTTTTCCTTCACGTGGTCATACGCAGTTTGTACTGTTTTTTGACAATAAATTTATTAAAATTTATTTATCAGCGAATGAACTTGGAGAAATAATCTCTAGGACCCACAACTGGATATGTCCTGGACCGGATAGAATCCAAAATTACTGGATAAAAAAGTATACGACACTACACCCAGTATAACTTAAAATAATCAATTCCATAATTCAACACCCAGAAATATTACCAGAAGAATTATGTACAGGAAACACCTACCTCAAACCCAAAGACAGTGATACAGAGAATCCCGCCAAATACAGATCAATAACATGTCTTAACAACTACTACAAACACATCACAGTCAGCATTAGCAAGAAGATACAACAACACTGCAAAAATTACAACATTATTGCAGAAGAACAGAAAGGAAACCGACCCAACTCAATGGGATGTAAAGAACAACTTTTAATAGACGAAGTCGTGATAAATCTTGCTATCCAGAAACAACGAAATATAGCTACAGGGTACATAGACTACAGAAAGGAGTACGATATGATACCTCACAGTTGGCTCCTTTACACATTACACCAATACAAAATCCACCCAGTGGTAACAAAGTTTTTCGAAAACACTAAGACAAAATGAAGCACCAGACTCATCCTTTCCAACAACAAAAGTAGAAGCGGAGAAAGCAACCAAACCATCTTCAAGACCTCTAATACAACTGAAAACGAAATACACACCAACAGAAGAATATTTCAAGGGGATTCAATCAGTGGATTACTCTTTTGCTTAGCTCTAAACCCTTTATCCACTATCCTCAAACAAGAAGGTAAGAGTTTAGGATTCAATATCAAGAACAGAAAAGTCGAATGCTGTGTCACACATTTAATGTACAT
>NNCF01127424.1:77446-105088 GCA_002313205.1 Laupala kohalensis | reverse complement strand
TATATATATATATATATATATATATATATATATATATATAAACAGTGTGTTCAATATTTTGACAGCTCAATTCATTAAAAACCTTGTAACCATGGATGTTTTATTTCAAAATCATGTTGTGAAGAAACCCCATTTCGTGTACGAAGCCCGGTCCATCTCGATGAGCTAGCATCTGCCTCCACCGTCGACCTTTGAAACAACCATGTTCCTGTGGCCGAGCGTCCATGCAGGACATGCGATAAAGGCTAACCCTGAGGGCGAAAGGGCCGCGACCCTCCACGACGCAGCCGACCGAGGAGGAGCCCTTGGGTTCGAAGGGAGGTGTAGGGAGGGCAAGAGCAGCTCCCATTAGTGAGGCGAGTAGATGCTCTCTGGGCGTGAGACCTTTCCTTGGGAATATATGGCTGCTTACGTTGTGTAAATTGTGAAGAGGCTTTATGTGGGCGCTAAGCGCGGCCATGTTAGAGGAGGAGAGGAAGAGAGATGTGGACCACCTGCTTTACAGACGCTCTCTTCAGCATTCGTGTTGTGTTTAAGGATTCACATGACGCATTCACGCTAAGACCGAGCTCAGCTATTGATCCCGATTCGTGTACAGGAATCTGGAGGAGGATTTTCCTAATTACTGATATCAAAGTGAATTTTAGCATTTATTTATCTATATTTCACGATTTTGAGTTTAAAAAATTCACACTATATTTGAATTTTAATTGACTTTGACTTTTACTATAATCTTCCTATCTTTTCAACATGGTGGTTACATGAATATATAATAATTTCCGTTTGGTAAATTCACGGTTCGAGCACCATAATTTGAGCACTTTTCCAGAATCAACAATTTATATTTTGGATTTAAAAATGTGGTGAAACTCCTTTTTTCTTCTTTTTTTAATGGGACTTAAGGTCTCGCCCTTACAGGAACTTTTCTTCTTCTTTCTTCTTCTTTCTTCTTATATTTCTTTCTTCTTCTTTCTTATTCTTTCTTCTTTCTTCTTCTTCTTTCTTCTTTCTTCTTTCTTCTTCTTCTTTCTTTCTTCTTTCTTATTCTTTCTTCTTCTTGTTCTTCTTCTTTCTTTCTTCTTTTTCTTCATCATCACAAAAGTGGCATTATTCCGTTCAAAATACGATGGGTATGAGAGAAAATGGAGAGTAATATTTGGTTCATTTCTCACTTTTCGATCATGTACATCGTTTTCAACTATATTTTCCTCCTCGTATTTTGTATGAAGACATTAATATTTTTAAAAGTAAGTTCTAATATTAAAATTATGTAGTAAAAATTCTTATGAAGAGTAAACATGGATTTATTGCTGTTGTAAAAATATACTGTAGATGCATTTCAATTGTGAGAACTCTTAATTACTAATTATTTAAAATGTCATTCTAGGAAAATTAATTTCACGTAGCAAAACGTAGTTAGTGGCAAATCGTTGCTAATAGAAACATTTTATCAGTGGATTGACGAGAGCCTTGGACTGTAATATATGATTTACTTTTAAATATTAGAATTTTTGATTTATTTTGTGTGTTAAGATCATTCTTTCATTTCTATTCATCATATATTTATCTATTATTCCAAGTTTCAAGTGTATTTGTTATATTGTATCTTACTATTGAATATGGTACAGTATTTCCGGAGTAGTATTTATACTATAAAAAATTGATTAATTTTAGATTTAAATAGTGGAAGGACAGGTTTTAAGGATTGAGCCATATTTATAAATAAAAATCAAATCATTTAATGACATTCGTATCTGACTTACTCAGTGCACTCCAGGAGGAAGGCTGTTATTATAATCTCTCATGATCTATCATGAAAACAAATATACTATTACAGAGACCGGTTTGGAAACCGTGAAAATTCCAGATTTCCACCGGAAGCGGGAACTCCCTCTCCGAATATGAAGGAGCTCCAACCGGAAATATCTGTTTCGGCGGGTGGCTAATCGTTGCGGAAGTCGGTGTTCTCTCAACTCGCGGAATGAGGAAACGAGATGTACGTTTGAATCCTACGGAAGAGTTTAACGAGTCGCTTGTGGACGATTAGCGATATAGAGGGAATCCGATTATCTCCCGTACGAGCGTCCATCCGGTTGGCGGTTGTCTGCTAATCAGAGCGTTGCTCTTCGGGGCGGTGAGGCTCAAGGGAGAACGGAACGAAATTAATGTACTACCATCGACGCCAATTAGAAATATTCGCTTGTGATGTGGAAATGACGTGTAAGTAGCCATGACGGATCGCTGAAGTGCTAAAGTACTTCTATATTATGGAGGATCATATGAGTGCGGGAACACGATATAGCTTTCGGAGTGAACCGAGGGTGCGGTAACGGCTTTTCAAGGGGTGTTTTATACACATAGATTTTTATCATATTCAGATATTTTACTACGAAGTTTCGTAAGTAGCGGAGAGAGAAAGTATTGTATTTCGAACTGAAAAAATCACGATTATATTGTAATAAAAAAGGATCCTTCGCACAACTTTTTTTGGTTTTTTGTTTATTAATAGCAAAACTAACTTCCAACCTAACAATTCCTTCGTCGAAAATTTATGACATAGTTTATTATTAATTAGAGGAATTTTTATTGAATGTAGGGCATGAATTTACTATAAATTGTTTTCAATAAAAATAAATAATTTGACCAGTATTTTGAATAAAAATCATAAAGGCCTACAAAGGGGTGGAATAAGAACGTCCACCTTGAATATTTATAGGAAGTACAAACAAGGGATATTTACAGTAAGTAATTAATAGCATTTAATCTACAGAGATAATAATATATTATTCTTTTGTTAAATGGAACTAAGCATTTTTCTGTAGAACAAGAAAATTGTGGCTGAAACATAGATATATAAAATTAAATTTAAACGAGAACAGCGTAACTGTGCATCAATTTTTTAAACTCTTCGGATTGTAATAAGTGGGAAGATAATATTATCGTCTAACGGTTTGTGGTGAGGGCTTCCTGGGTTGCGAGGCTAATTCCTTCGCTTGCATCGTAAAATGTTTAAGCAATCGCGGTCATCTCACTGTGCTGTGGTTTTGTTCAAACCCAATAAATGTTGTATCCTTGTAATCGTTTTTCTTCAGTTTTAAGTAAGTTCAAAGATAAGTAGTAACTTAAAAAACAACTAAAATATTTTATACCGCCACAGGTATTAAATCTTTTAAGTTCCTTAGATTATTAATCCAATTTCACGATTTTTTGGGGGAAAATCACGCATACTTATATTTATTCATTTATGAGTTACATAAGCAGTCATTTTTATTGGATAAAACTTTATATTGAACGGCAATTAACATGAGCCATATGTTTTATCAACCTTTTCTAGCTAACGAGAAAATAATTTTATTCTTTAATGTAATATATTAACCGTTTGTTCAAAGTATGCATTCAGCTACATTCCAAACATATTGCTATATATTTAGTTTATTGTCCTGCACGTAGTCTCAAACTGTTTAGACAGTAAATTTATTATTATTATTAAATGAAATATAATTCCGTTTGAAAACAACTGTTACTTTCAAAGTATATTAAGTCAGAGTTTCTTTCTTTTCTATCTTTCAAAGTTTAAAAAAAAAATATTTCATTCGCAATTGATTATTAAATATGAGTGTTGTTTCTGAAGCGTTGTCTCCATTTATTCCAGAAATTTCCATGGACTGTAACACATTTCAGCGCCGCTTCGTTAGTTGACCCAAGCACCTTCGGATATCCGAATCGAAAGTATTCCCATTGCACTGAACACGCTCGGGCATTAGAGGAAACTGAGGCGCCCTGAATATTCATGCGCCTGCGATGTAGGTTGCGGAGGTTGGCACGACAGCCGGCGATCGTGTCAGCGTCGGCGACAGCTGCGAACAGCGGACTGGGGAAACAAGTGACGTAGAAATGCACTGTTGCCAACACTCGAAATGGTGGTTCCCACGTTGTGAGAAGTTGCGGAGAAATTAAATCATCTTCCGCATTGTTTTGTGGGGAACTGTTTCTCCGGTATTGGAAGAAAACGAGTTTTTTATGAATATATTTTATCTAGTCAAGTACACAATTACGAGATTACACATACATTGCATCGGAAAAGATTAGTTTAAAGGATAAATTTATGATTCCTATATTGTCCTGTCATTAATCACGAACTCATTTACGTAGTCTCGAAATTATTTCTCTCCTATTTCACAAAAATATATTTCTTTTTCGCGTAATCTGTTCTAACTAGTAGCAGTTTCAAATACGTGTATTTGTAATACATCTTCACATCTATAGTATTTCCAAATGGATTTTTGGAAGTATTCTGAATTATCCTTTGACAAGAAAAGAAATTTTTCTGAGAATTGAAGGACATAAAATTCTAAGAGATTTGCACTATGTTCATCTACTGATAATCAATTAGTAAAAAAATGTTTATACCGCGCGGATAGTTAACTGATGGTTAATTCTACATACTTACAGTTATAATTTGGCATTAGTTGTGTGATACCAAGTACTTGGACGAGCGCGTTGTGTATCCGTAGGGCCGTCGAAGCCGTCGCCGAAATTCCTGAAATATCATGAGATTCCTCTGTATTTGTTTCAGTGTTAATTTACTTACAATGATTTTTACATCACAATGATGAGCAAAAATACTAGAGCTGTGACCTCTCATTTTTAAATTGATAAAGTTCAGTATGTCATAGCAGAATTAGGATTATAAAAGTATTTTATGTGCCGTTAATTATAGTACACTTAAAAAAATTAAAAAACTTGTTCTTTGAAATATTTTATCAATATAATGCTTCATGATATAAATAAATTATACCAACATTGTAGTATAATAGATGCTAGTATTATACAACAATTACCTTCCATTATATAATAAAATGAAATAAATAATTTAAGACGATGACTTAACGAAACACAAAAGAGAAACGTCGTGAGCTTCAAGTCACGGAATAAAAACTGTTCGTCGTTGAAGATCGTAAAACTCTGTATTTTCATGTAAACGTTATAAAAATTTATCTAAAGAGCTTCTGTATTGTGTACCCTGTATTTTTAGACACCCCTGCCGAGCAGTTTTCTTCTTGCTGAGAGATTGACATGAGCCGCGAAGGAACTTTCCGCGAAGCCCAACGACGCTTGCGACGTCTATCGTACGAAACGTGAACTTCTCCGCGGACCTCCTCCCAGGCGTCGTCTGCGGGACAGCCATCAGTTTCTTTCACAGACGTATTTCTCTCCTCAACTGCGTCTCAACTCTGGCTGATAATTAATTTCTTTTTCTACCCGACGGCAGAACACGAGATATCACTAATCTCGCCCGAAATTAACTTGGGACAAGAATTTGCTCTCGAAACTCATTTTGCAACTTTCTTTAGCGGGAGCCATTTCCTTTTTTTAGGATTGGCTACATTCCTTGGTGGGGAGGAAAATAATTCACTTGATGAACTAGAAACCCAAGTTGTCTTATTTACTTCGGTTTCTCGGGTGATGGAGATTTTCAATTTGATTACGAAAAAAAAAACGATAGACAAAAAGTATTTGGTTTTCAGTTTTCATATTCTCTATGTTTAATTGTTCCGGGAGTCAGAACTCCAACCCATTTCTACTAGTCATTCATATTTTTAAAGTTTCAAATTCATTTATCAAAAGTAATTAAACTAACGAAGGTTTTCCAAAACGTGGAAAAATTAAAATAATTTTTTTTGTTAATACTGTTAACTCTGCAGTTGTCGCCCTTACGAATCCATCGTGAGAGGTTGCGCGGATGACTCACATTTAAATGTAAATTTAAGTGAAATTTTTTTATATCGAATTTGTTGAATTAATACGGATCTCAATAATAATAATAATAATAATAAATTAAATTGTTCATACATAAATTGCTCGTTACATATTTTACATCAATCTTACAAAGTACTTGCGGATTTGATCGCATCCAAATGGAACCTCAGAGGTCGCGTGGATGACATCTGTCGTGCATTTTTAAATTGGGAGAATAAATTATTTTATAAATATATTTTTTTTCATGTATGACCACGTAAGTAGCATCTTTCTGTTTAAAATTTAATTTGCATATTTAATTTGTTCATAAACTACACTTTGCAACAATATTAAGGTACAACAGAATATGTCGAGTGGATGACTTGTATTGTTGCAACTCGTATTGTTGCAGAATTCCAAGAAAACAGAGGCTAGACAACCATTGAGGTGATGCAATAGATGTGTAAGCTAATTAATCTGAACGCATGCTGTGTGTCCATGGCAACATTCAGAAGAAAAAAAAAAATATTTTGCATCAATGTCTACTGACGTGAACCACATGACGTTGATGAATTGTTGACGAGACTCTTGATGAAAGCTTCCTAATGTTGCCAGAGAAATGTCCTCTGCATGTTTCATAATGGACCGGGGAACATGACTGGAGTCAATCACCATGCTGAGAAGATAGAGCTTGCAAGGGCGCAGCCCCAAATAGGGTCAGGAGCGAAAAACTCCAGGAAGAGAAGCGAGTTATATCATTGTAATACCGTATGCAGTATCTCGACGAAAGCCGCGAAATAAACTCTTTCTGATGGAGGGGTGACCTCATATAATTCATTATATTTCCTTTATTGGTATATATTTTCCAATTTGTTATTCTTTAATAAAAATGAGATCTGACAGTCTTATTTTCAAGATTATTTCATGTATCAAATCACAATTTATACATTTTTCTATTTTATATCTTTTGGCGAGGTTCAGGCCGCCGAGGCTTGCTCTTCCTCCTCACTGTTGGNAATTTGTTATTCTTTAATAAAAATGAGATCTGACAGTCTTATTTTCAAGATTATTTCATGTATCAAATCACAATTTATACATTTTTCTATTTTATATCTTTTGGCGAGGTTCAGGCCGCCGAGGCTTGCTCTTCCTCCTCACCGTTGGACTTGGGAAAGGAAATTGGGAAGGAGAGATGTTGGGTTGCCGGGGAAATTATGGTTCCGAACCGACATTTCTCTGGAGTAGGTGAGGGAAACCCCAGCTGAAAACCTCACCTAGTCCGGTCGAGCAGGGTTTGAACCCACGCTCTCCCGCACAACGGAATCCTGGAAGATGCTACCACTAGACCATCGCTGCTTGTGTTTACTCTTAGATTAGTCCTATTTTCACAAGAACTTCAAAGATATTTCACGAGGTTATATAATATCCCGAAGTGTATGTTGGAATAAGGTAATGGAATTAGTTGGAAATATGAAATTTGTATAACGTTCCGCAAAGTTTATCTAAATCCAAAAAGAATTTTGTCACCTTAGATCTGTATGTGTACTCCTTGTGTTACCTTGTTCTTCAATCCGGCCCACTGTGCTATGCATCGGCGCGTTCGGTCGGTCGTCCGCTTCAGAGTGTCCCAGCAGTAATTAAACATTTGGTCGTCGCTACTGGGAGTGCGGGTGGCTCTGCCTTTGAGGTTGTGCCGCTCCATTTCCGTGCTTGCTACACACCGGTGGTGTCTACAAGGGTCTCTTTTGACGCTAGGGACGCTGGCGTCGCCTTACCATCTACAATGGCGTCGACTTCCAAGTGTGTCATTTAATTGCCTTCAGGATGGTAAATGAAATAGTTAATAGCTTCTAATTTTAAGTGACGTTTGGTTGAAAATTATACGAAAATTACATGGATTCTTGCAAAATGATTTTGTTGCTACCAAATTTTAGCTGATGACACATGAGTTCAGTCGCTACATGTAGTAATATCGCCACGCAAAATCGTAGGAATATTTTGATCAAGTCGTAGATCGCAGATATCAACTCAAATTAGGATTATTCAATGTAGGTCTTCTATACGTCATTTTCATTATATGTATCTGTACTATGTACCGCTGCAGTGTTAGTGTAATTCATAATGTAAATGAAACATCAATTTTTTTGTTTATAGCATTTTCTTTGAAATGCATTCTTGAATTATTAATTTATACGTGAAATGAGATCTATATATTGATAATAGGATAAAGGACTTGAGAATTTCAAATTTAGCAGTTTCTAGTAACAGTTCAGAGAAGAAAGAAGTAAATAAACAAATTAAGTAATAGCACTGAAAGAAAAGAAATTTATTATGTATGACATTATTTACTTTTTAGAAATATCGAGGTTTAAAATTGTTTAAAAAGTTGTTTGGAAGGTAGATGTCCCTACAATAAAAAAGCCTTCCGTTGCTTCTCGTTCTTTCCAGGAACAAAAAGTGGGAAGCAAATCTTTCAAGTTATCGTCTGTGATCTTTTCATAATTCTTGTTGCATTTTTATGAAATACTATTAATGAGAGTATAAAAAGAAATTAATTGAAAATGATTGGCTATTTAACCGAAAATACTGTGAAGAAATATGTAATAAATTTTATATCATATAATTAGTATTTGTTTCGGTACAATATATTTTATTTATTTATTTTTTTAAATACTGAAATCAAACGTCTTTTTAGCTAAACTATAATTATCATCTTCTATTATTTCTATCATCGTCATATTTGCCTCTCATCCTAATCTTCTTTCCTTGGACGTAGTACCCTTGGTAACCGCATTGCCAACGCCATCTTGTCGAAGTAAAACGTCCTGCCACCAGGAGCTAAGGCAGGAGACTCATTAACTATTCTGTGCAAGTGAAAAGCAGGAGGAGGCTTTGCCAAGAAGAGCAGAACGACGCTTTGGAGCGACGAGTGAGTAGTAGAGCACAGGGCGTGGAATCGCAACCATAGGACGCAATTTATTTTCTACTTCCACCAATTTAAATTGCCAAATATAAGTTTGAAATAAATATTTTGGTACAAAATGGTACAACATCTTAGATCTTTGCCAAGAGATTAACAAATTGGGTGACCAAAATGGGTACCTGAAATCACTATTTTGCTATTGTTTCATAGAATATAGACGTTTTGTCTGCTGTGTACGTCTTGGTAGCTCATGCTGGGGAATTAAGTAATCTACTTATTTATCCTTTTATGACTTAAACGTCTGGGAAAAAAATTGTAAAGCATTACACCACGTAATATACACGCGAGTCAGTTGAAATGGATTAGTATTCATGTATGTAACGACCTATCACGACAGAAATACATTTAACATTTTGTCAATGGAAAAAAAATAGAATGGTGTTATTCGTCTGTTGTCATGTTTAAGAAAGAAGAAACAAACGCCATCTTAGTTTTTTCATTTTTTAAATTAAACACGTAGAATTATTCGCTCAAAATTAATTAAAACATATTTTTTTGTTCTTGAATCATGATGTCTGTATTTAGCTCAAATGAGGTGAATGTAAAATTAAAACAAAAAGAATGCAGGTTTTTAATTGCACAATGATGTGCGATAACGTAATACCAGATATATAATGATGTTGAGAAAAATGAAAAGATTTCAGTTCATATTTGTATTTTCTATTATCAACTAAAGAAGAAGAATATTTCTCCTACTTGGAAGTGAGAATTTTTGGTACCATTTTCCATGCAAAAAGAAGAATATTTATGTTTTATCCAATTATTACTCGATCAATTATGAAGGATATTACAGGATTCCTTTAATAGGTAACATGTAAATTGTTCTTGAAATTCAGTAGCGTTTTCTATCAAACCTACGCGTTTCTAACAGAGCAACGCACCTTCCTCTCCCAGACACACGTATTAAAATCTGTTTCCACATCTTTCCTTATTGGTGCAACGAGCTGCAAATCCGCTGTACTTATGCCTTCCGTCCCGACGCCTGCTTCAGAGGCGTCTGCTATCCGACGCTAGCGGCTGTCCTAGTACGCGTGGCACCGCACGGGAAATGAAGCTGTCTTCCTGATAACGCCTGCAGCAGCTGATAGTGCGCTTGCTTGCCCGACGCCGCGCCCGCCACTGGGCCAACACTGTCCCTACGCTTTAACTGCCTGTCACATGCAGTCCCGCAATGCGCTTCTGATCGCCGGGTGGTATCTCTCCAAACATGCAGGGTTTGCGGCGGCCACTCGGCATAATTTGTCGAAATTAAAAAGTCTGATTTTTCTTCTCGTCGTGTGCAGAATACGAAATTTAGACTCACGGATTTCGAGATCTTTGTCTAAATAATTTGGAAATTATACGTAAATTAAGTTAGCTTTTGTGGTCAATAGAAAATGAAACCTCTTTTTGTAGGTGTCAATATGTCACAGTATTTACGTTAAACACCTTACTCTCAAATAACAATGATATAAATTGATGAAATGTAGGTTATTACTTGTTAGTGTCTATAGCTAAATTCGGTGATATATTTCAAAAATAAATAATATTTCTTAGTTCGTCCCATCATTCACAAAAACTTCTTTGTCTTAAACATCTCGGCATATAACATATTTACTTAAAAGTAGGTTGATCTATTTCTATCACAGGATTATATTTTACTTTAATAATTTGTGTAAAGATCTATAGTAATACCTGCGTGTTAAATCATTAATAATTAACACCAAAATTACTGGGTGTAAATGAAGTTACACATGATGAAGTACCTGTATTCCTAGAATTTCAAGGGTTAATTTCTTACTTCGTAGATTCTTAATGACGCTTGCTCGGAATGTTCGTTTTCAAATTTGAAATTCGCGAATTTACCGACGAGGTATAAATCTCGAATCTAGATTATTCTTTGAAATTTGCGTATTACTTGTCATCACCTTATGTAACGCTTATTTATTTGTCCAATTCTTGGTGATTTAATTCAGCTCCGGAGCTTTAAAGATTTATACTGCATTAGTGACTAAAATAAAGAAATTTTTAAAGTTTGTAAGTTTACTGTTTAAGTATTTCATTTTATGTCACACACTTGTTTAACCACACTCATGAATAATCCTGGGCATATTTACGAGATATTCGGTAGACACGCAAAAAATTAAAAATAAGCTTCTTTTCCGGTTGTCAAAAAAAAATAAAAAAATAACCCGCTTCATAAACTTAAACCTCCAAGGTTTCTCTCTCGTGTTGGCCCGTGACCTCCGAACACATTTGTCCACATCCGCGTCGCGTCTTTCTTTTGTCGCCGTCACCGAAGCCGTTTTGGACGCATCTGGTGTCCATTGCAGAGCCACGGTGATGCTGTGTTCTCCAAAGCTCCTCCGAACCTTCCTCCTCCCACTCGCCCCCGTAAATCCCATTGTGCGCGCGCGACGTGCGTCCATTGTTCGACCGACCGCTGCTCTTCTGTTTTGCCGCAGCAATGCGATCTGTCACGGCCTCCGCCACTGGGACGGAGCGAGGCGAGGCTACGCGAGGCTACGCGATGCGATGCGATGGTAGGAATGGCTGGCTGGCTGGCTAGCGGACAGGCAGCAAGAGAGGGGAAAGAGAGAATGGGTGGGATTCAGCCTGATTCTCGTTGTGCAAGGGTCAATGGGATTTGAAAATAGGAATGGAATTGTGAAATGCTTTCGGAAAATTGGGGAATATTTATTGCTGAGGTGCTTTTAAAGAGCTTCAATACGTATCTTGAAAACAATACGAGTAATGACTTCGTTGGAAATTTTCAAACGTTTCAATTTCACAATCCAATTTATTTTTTAACTGTTTCATTATTTTTTATTCGTTTATCCACTCAATTTCAATACTTCACTAAACATTTACTACAAGATTTTGATTATTAAGTTTGAAGTATTAAATATAAAAACATTTTACTCTGAAACATCTAAATAATTGATAAAAAAACAACTTATTGCACATTTTATTTCACTGATGACCCAAACACTCGATTTACCCCTTTCGTACACTTCACTTCACATCTCCCTTCCCACCTTTTTTCTAAATCACTTATTTCCTTCGTATCACTTCTCTTCACTACCCACTATCACTCCACTAGCTTCCCATCTACACTAACGTCCCCATTCTTCCAGAACGTACCTAATCCTCTTAATTTGTTTGCTTTCGTAACTGAACTCACCACTTCCGAGCACTTACTAGGGGGGGGGGTAGGCAAGTTTGCGTCGTCTACAGCCAAGTGAAAAGTGCGACGAAACGGAACTCGAACCCAGGATCTCCTACTACGGCCGCAAGTGTGCCATCACTACAATGTGTGCTGTGTGTGCGCGGCCAAAGCAGGTGGTCCTGGGTTTGAGCCACAATTTTCATTGGCTCTAGACGAAGCAATGCGTTAAACTGTTCTTGTACAACGTATAATATAGACTAGGTTCCGTGATCCTACGACCAGATGGTTTCCTTGCAATTCCTTTTTTCAAAGTGTATTCGTTAAATATTTCAAAACTTAATTTTCATCTGACCTTTTCTTGTTTCGGAAATTCAAAGAGCATACATATTTTATAATGAGTTATATTCCTTGTTGGCATTTCACTGCAAATACTGGAATAGCAGAGCGCGTGATGAAATTCTCGCATATCACGCATACCACTGATTCTGAAACCTTGGCGAATTATTTCATAGATAATTTTTAGTAATGTTAAATAAAACTTGTATCATTCTAACGATGTCAGAACTTTCTCTCTGACGTAGTAGAAAAAAAATAATCATTGTAGAAATAATGTGACGTGGTAAAAGAATAATCATAATCATTGTATTGTTCCACTCCAGCGAGCTGTCTTGATGTATCTAGTACACCGCCATTTGAATAGACAACGTTAGCGTCGAATGTTCCCAAATCCCAAGTGACGAGCTTTCCTCATAGCCGCCGCGGAAAGACGATATTCTAGTCAGCGTTTCTTCCTGAGATATATGTTGAGCTCCGGAATGTGACGTGATATTCCCAGCATCCATTTAGGGCGCTGTTAGGAACATATTATGTATGGATAATGAGAAATGTGAGAGCAGCTTAAGTACTAGAGACTGTATTTCACCAGCGGATGAGACACAAGAGGACCGAGCAACAGTGTGGTTATCGTCTGCAAGTTCCGAATTCTGCGCATGAAGTACTTCATCACAATGTACTTAGTATCCATCAGCTTCAGTCATAAATTAGTTGGAATTCAAATCTAAAAACTATAACTAAAACTTAGCTAAATGGTCCATTTACATCTAAGTCATTAATAGTTTATTTAATTTTATGGTTTTTTAACTTATTGACTCACAGATAACTAACAAACAAATAATATTTTTGGTTTCTTGACTAATCGCTTATTGATCCGATTTTAATGTATGATTTCGCGCGTTATGTACATTATTAAATCAATATTTTATTATGTACGTATTTCTTCCGTGTACCCTATATGCGGAGAAGAAATGTGATACCTGTCGGTCGGGTGGAAATGGCGACGAGACCGGAATCGAACCCGGGACTCCTGCTTTTAATGCAAGAGTGCTAACCACTACACCACTCGTTCACCTTCCCCAACTAGGTCTGGTGGTGTACAGTTGTTGAAGAGGAAGGCGAACGGGTGGTGTAGTGGTTAACACTCCTGCGATGAAAGCAGCAGTCCCGGGTTCGATTCCCGGCTCGTTGGTATTTTCACCTGACTGGAAGTTATCAAATATTTTATTAATTTGAACAAATTATAACGTAGATTTAATGTACCACCAAGTACGAAGACATTCAGAATTAAGATTGCATGAGTTACCTCTCGGTCGAACAGTGCACAACATTACCTTGTACTTCAAATTTTGAAGAAATTATTGAAAAGTTAGTGGCGAAATATTGTAAAGATATTCGTATTACTGCTTAGTTGTCATTTCTTCTAATTAAAAACTATTTAACTATTGTCCAACATTGGCATATGTTTATATCAAAAGAGAAATTGTTTCTGGAATTACTTCTACCCATTTAACTTTAAATCAGTTTTTTTCTGTAAATACTTTTTAATCGATAAACAATAAAAATTTAACATAATTTTATAAATTACGTAATTCTAGTTGTGTAGCGTGCCTATTTTTAATTTTCACAACAGTAACACAATTTTAAAACATTGTCTGAGGCGCTATTAAGAATATGGTTTTTATTGGTCCACCCCTTTATAAGGTATTGGACGCAAAACACATTCATAAGGATTAAAAATCTTATAAAATAAAAAAATTAACATTCAAATTTGTTTTTTAGAATACGAAAGAAACGTAACAAATCAAAATTCAACAACGAATACGATTTCCTCAACACTATAACACATTTTAAAACGTGTTATAATTATTTGTTTTAATATATTTTGTTCAGTGATTAATTTTATAAAAAGTAACGTCAATTTTATTTTAAATAATTTCAAAGAGGTTCTGAGGTCCTTGAGGAGAGGCGCGTCACTGGCAGTGGTGGTGGTAAGAACGACTGGCGTTGCAGCGAGTGCCGCAAGTCATACTCATAAAAGTATGTACTCTGTAGTGGGGGCCTTTATTTAACAGTGGTCGTTAAATGCGGAGCGTATCTCGAAGAACGATCCGTATTGAGTACACTTTAAAATCTCCCCGTGTTTGTCTTCCCGGTTTGTGTACATTATATCAGTAGTTCCATCCTGGTCCGTGTTTTTCTTCGGGTACCGAGGATTTTCCATGCGGAGGGGTGGGGGGGGTAGAATGCCATTCATATTTCTGTTAAATTTTAATTTTTTATTATTATTGATTTTTCTCTCAGTAAACACTGATTGATAAAATGGCACGGACCTAGAGACTAAGTGTCCATTTCTCTTTCAATTTTCTAGAGATAAAAAGTTTCTAACTATATTGGATGTTGGAATAATGATTGCTTTTTCCGGAGACATGTGTTTAGGTAAATTTAATGCTTTTAATCTGGAATGTACAGTTTCTTGGAATTACTCCTGTAGCAAATATTGCTATTGGGACTATATGGACTTGTTTCATATTCCAAATTATATAAACTTCCTGAGAGAGGAGGAGATGTAGTTTGAAATTTTCTCAGTTATTGTCTATTGTCTTCTGTATGTTATTTGTGTTTGGCACTGCAATGTCTATGAGGAATATGGCCTTACTACTTCGGTCAATGAACGTCATATCTGGACGGTTGTGGTGGATGAATTAGTCGTTGAGGATAGCTGGATCAAAATATAATTTATGGGTTTTGTTCTCTAACACTGTCTCTGGTTGATACTTCTAATATGTGGTTTTATCTTGAGTGAGTTTGTATTTATCTGCAATTTCCTGATAAATGATTTTTGCCACCAAGTTGTGCCTGTGCGAGAAATCCGTCTGAGCAAAATATTTGCATCCTGCAGTGATG
The DNA here is from genome assembly GCA_002313205.1 of Laupala kohalensis. Taxonomy (NCBI): domain Eukaryota; kingdom Metazoa; phylum Arthropoda; class Insecta; order Orthoptera; family Trigonidiidae; genus Laupala; species Laupala kohalensis. The sequence goes on along the minus strand of NNCF01127424.1, from coordinate 89,978 downwards.
TGTTGGATAGTTTCCTCCATCGGATGGCATTGGCGGCATTTGCTGTCGCTCACTGTGGTATCTTTTGGGATATCTCTCCTCTAATAAATGATTTTTGCCACTTATAATAATAAATGATAAGGGTGATATTATTATAATTATTATGAAACTTGAATTTTTACTGCGCTTAATATCAACGATTCATTCTGGAACAATAAATGTATAACAGTATGTATATATTAAACAATTTCTTTTATAAGTATAAAATCCACATCTGCACTTGGGCTCTTGATCGTAATTGATGGGATGGTCCCTTGCTTATTTCCGGAGAGTACCTTAGTGTATTATCCTTCACGTGGTCATACGCAGTGTGCAGCTCCTTTTTTTTGACATTAAAGTTTATTTGCATATTTTGTGGACGTCAGGATGTCTAGTAATTCTTGGTTTGTATGTTTTGGAGAGTGAGAATGTAAAATGTATCAAACACGAATACTTTAAAACCTTTGACAGTGTTGGCACAATCCGATGAAACGACCACGGGAAGGAATTCGTAACAGCACCAGACGGATATCGAGGACGTTGGAACGCGTGAGATCAGATACGACGTATACGAATGGATCTAATGGATCATGTGTGAGTGTATCCGACACCACCACTGCTCTTGGAGATGAGCAGATAAGTCAGTCGTGCACCAGTTTCTCCAAAGTCAGCATTTCACGTGAGCTCCGATAAGAGCAAGAGCTGACGTGGACTTGTGCACTCGAGCTGGCGACACAGGACTCGTGACGTCGCGTCTGAATCACGCGACGTGAGTGGGTGTTGGTTAGTTTGCTTTGTTACATGTGACCCCGTGAGTGCAGTGCAAACTCTCCATCTACACGCTGTCCTTTAGAGGTTGCGGGGGTACTTTTCTGAAAATATTGACAACGAAAAGCCTTCGGAACGTTTTCTCCGCTTTTATCGAAGCTAGGGTCACCATTTTGTTATGGCGGCTTCGAGATTCTATTACATTGTTCTGCGATGGATTTTGATCAATTGATAAAAAAGTTGCGTCCACCACCGAGTAAACGTAGGCTTTTCAGTTTCTTAACGCAAAACTTCAAACCCAGTGTTTATTTCATCGGAAAATATAACAAAATACAGAGAAAGAAGCCAAACAATACTCATGAACCTATCTATGTTGAGTTTAATTTTGGCTGTTGTGTCAAGGGACATTTATCTCACGGATTTAGTTCAAAATTGAAATATTTTCAGATTGAACCTTCGAACATTAAATGTATGAAACAAGAAAGTTCTCTTCGTCACTTGTAGGGTACACGGAAGAAATATATGCAAGAAGGTTCGAGTACCCTTTTTGATGAGAATATTGGATTTGAAGATGGAAATATAAATTCCAGTTTGTCGTTCCACGATACTTTGAAAGACTTTTTTTTTTTTCAAAAGTGAAGTAACAAACAAAATATTGTTTCAACATAAAAAAAGTGTATTTGTCGTTATTGCATTATATTTCTCGGTGCATTGATCAATATTTGTATAATATACGATTATATAATCTAATTTAAAACATTGTTTGTTTATGCACTTCATAATATCGTTAATGCTTTATATATATACACACAGATAAGAGGAAAAAAAAACATCGGAATATCACGAAAAAATAGAAAAAAGTATATATCGGAACATGTGACATGTGAACTTTTATTCCGAGACCATCATGAAGAAAATAATCATTGAAATTATAATATAATTGTTATTTTTCGTGGGAATTATTCTAATGTCTGACCATATCATTAGTCCTCATGTGAGCCTTTATGGAGGTAGTTACGTCGGCGAGGGATTCTTCCGTTGTCTCTCTGCATGAATGAGAGTGCAATGGTTGTGAAAATGTTTGGTCCATTAGTCCGTTGTATCCAATTACTCGGGATGGCATTATCACGCTGTAATGAAGGGATACGATTGGCCAACTGAGCGATAAATTTGTACCTCGCGGTAATATGAATTCGGCTCAATATAATGCCGCGAAAATTAACGTGTTTTATTTACGTAATTGAAAAACGTAAATAACATCTCACTGTGGAATTCAGTACCACTGGATTTTGGGTTTGATGAATAAGTGTAAGGACTACAAACGTACTCAGATTTATCTTCTTTGACATCTTTAAGCTTTTTGTAGTCGTTTACTATTTGTGTGCCATGGATGGCATGGTATCTTATACAGTATATCAACAAAGCGATATATAAATTGTAATGTGTAATTATGTAAGTCTTTTATTCCACGGTTCTTTTATAAACTGAAAGTATTTTATACGCTTTCAGCATATTAATAAAAGTACCTAAACCCATTCCTTGAAATATCTGTCATCTTCTTTAAATATTGCAAGGTAACAACGCCAGGTGAAAATAGCGTCGGACCGGGTCTCGAACCCGGGACATCCTGCTCTGGCCGCAGGTGTACTCTCCACTGCGCCACCCGCCTCGCCTCCCAACTCCCTACGCAACTTTCACTTGGCCTGATCCGCTAAACCTGGGTCACATCCCCCTTCAGGGGATAAGTGCTCTTAAGTCCGGTTTTCACGTTCCTACGCGTCGGATGCGATAAAGAATGTAATTATTGTTTCCTTTTTTTCATAAATTGTTCCTTTTTAAAATATTCTCTCATATTCTGTACAATTTATACGTGAACAATTATTTTAGCCGTATCTATCGAAGGCTGTCCTGATTTCTACTTCCCTTTGTTAACATTATTAATTCCATATGTATCTCTTCTCGTAAATATCTCTCTGCGTACAGTTATTTAAGGTATGTTTTCCATGTACAGTCTTTGTATCCTGACCATTGGGTTTACGTGGTTCCCAACGGTGCTCAATGAATTTGTCAGTGGCACCTATTTCAGATTTAAGAAACTATTACAGTACACCAATAGTTTATAATATAATAATAATTAATTTTCTATCGATGTACAACTAAATTTAATATTACGGCAGCACGAAATAAGAATATCAATCTTTCTATGAAAAATTTAGACGCAACTGAACAACTCATTGAGAGTGAATTCCAGGGCATTTAACGCTCAGCCCACGGCATTAAAGGGCCTAAGAAGGCAAAGGAGCTAAAGTCTCGCCACGTGTAATTTAAAATGTAAATATTGTAAATAAAATGGCGAATTGAATTGAAATATTTAAAGAGAGGCTAACGCTTCAAGTTAATCAAATCATTGACAGGTATAATAGATTCTTTTATATTTATTCTAATTGTTTTATGACGCTATATTATGAATTATAATGAAAGAGATATATTTTATTTGTATCTATTAATGAATAGCACAGTATAAACATTGTTTAGGAAATCGTTTGAAATTCACAAGAGCATGTAAAAGTATGGCGACCGAGAGCAAGAGATTCGTGATTGAGGCAAAAAAATTAAAATATTTTGAAATTTCCGATGACATATAGATAAAAGTAAAGTAAAATATGCAACGAAAAATTTTCTACGTACTAAACTAAACTTCTGATATATTCCTGATGTAAAAATTACTCTATTTTTAGAAATCAGTATTTTCTACGTAAGATGTAATGTATTTCGCCATAAACAATGATTGCAAGTATTTAATTTACATGATCGGTAGAGTATTTTTTTATATGTTCAAATCAAAAGAATCACATATAATTATATTTAATATGTCAATTTAACACATTTTATTGATTTAATTCTACTTATACTGGTGCTACCCTAACAATAATCAATTAATGGTATTGACAGCGCAAATTAAAAAACAAAACAAAAAAAACTGACAGTTACGAACGTAATATTCTTACGAAAGAATTTCGCTCGTCTGTATCTCATATTAGAAAACCACCTCTAAAAATCCAATCCAGGAGCATGAAGTGCTTAAGAGGTCGTTTTTAATGCTTTAGGGTTGGCATGTCTGTGACGAAATGCAACATTCATATCTTTCTGTTCTTTCGTGTTCTGTGGACAATCTGCACTTTCATCAACTCTAGGAGAGAGAAAGAGACAGAAAGTATGAGAAAAGAAATAGAGAGAGAGAGAGATGATAAGAGAAAGAGAGTGAGAGAGAAAACATAAAAATAAAGAAGGATGACAGTTGGAAGCTTCTGGAAGATGAACGTCATTCGTCACGTGACGCAGCAGCAGAAAGCGTCCTTTGCTTCCGACGCTGTGTCTGTAGGAGACGCGGCATTTCAATATCGCATTGTCTTATTCGGCAGGGAAGCGTTTCACATCTCGCTGGCTGTTCCGCAGGGGTTGGAGTAGGGGGGGGGGAGAGAGCGTCACTTTTATGGATTGGAGATTGTTCATACCTCCAGTTGAAATATTGCAAGTCGAAGGGGAGGAATTGAATGGGGTTCTGTGAAATTGAGAAAGTGAAGATGGAGAACGCGTACATTTAAGAAATACAAATTTCTCGTGAGTGAGTAATTACTCCGAAGAAGAACCTATATATTCCCATTCAAAGCTATTTTGACGTTTTATGCCGCAAGAATGTCTTCTTGGCGGTGGTTGTTGCAAAATTCGATACGTATTTATAATTCAAATCCATGAAATATTGATTGATTAGATAATAAAAGATAACTAACACTTATTCTAACAAAATTTCTAACGCTCACTTAAAACAGAAATTTCTTAAGAGGCATGAGTGATTCACAATTTACTTAACCAATGGTTGTTTATTTCCTTTTTTTGTTGTCATTCAATGAACCATTTTTCGGTAAGAAGTATCATTTTTTATATTGCTGCTTCGGTGATTTTTTATGTACAACTTGTTTCATTGTACATTTCGAAATACGCGCAAAAAAAAAAAAAAAAAGAAAAAAGAAAAGCACTTCTTGAGATAAAAGAAGAAAAAAATTCTTGAATTGTGCACAGTGTGTTGAAAAACGAAACACTTGTTAATATTTGCAAACATTAGCGTTATTTGGAAATCGTCATTAACTATTGACCTAAAAAAACTATGTTAAAAGGAGGAAAATTTATATTGAAGACCTATGTTGAAAAGAAAAGAAGGAAACCATTAATCTGTATATATAAAATTTAAATGCTATTAAGCGCATCACTTGAGGACGACTAGACCGATTTGACTAATTTTTTTCAAATAAAATGTTCGTAATAGTCAGAACAAGTTTTTTAGGGAAAGAGAAATTGGAAAGTTTGGGAAAAACTCAAAGTGCTTTGTTCTGTGGAATTTTTGTATGAACTCAAGACCGTAACTCTCGATTCGAATGGTGGATATACGTAATTCTTTTTTTATATTTTGTTTGTTATGGTCCTGGAAAAGTTTTCGGGAAAAAAAATTCGGGACAATTACAAAGAAAAGTTGAAAAATTCGGACAAACTGCAAAAATCATAATTTTTGTGTGCACTCTAAATACGTTTTTTTCCTCATTTATACTTTGTTTACACATTTGAAATATCTTTTCACAAATTCACAAAACCATCACAAACAAATTTATTGAAATTTGGACAGGGCAACGTCTGTCGGATCACCTATAATACAATGCAAGAAACGGGATAGTGTAAACGTTAAAAAATTCTCGAGCAAAACTCGAAATTAAAATGGGAATTGAGTTGTGACTAGAAAAACTATGTAATATCTGTGTGTGGTCACTCGTACTGGTAAAGCTTATATTACTAATATTATACTTAAACAATAATTTCAATATAAATCCAACGATATTGAAACGAAAAGAATAAAAATTTAAAAGACATTATGAAACATTGAACTAGAATGTAATTACAAGGAAGAAGGGAAAGAAAAAAGTGACAATTCCTATAACACTTCGTGTGTAGCAGGGCGACTGAAGCAATCCTGGTGGCAGCGAGAGCAAGCACCCGAGCGAGGACAAATGACTGTGCATGGTGCGCAGCGCGCGCTCAGATAAATTATGCTGACGGAGGCCCATTGGGACGATCTACGACGAACAAGCAGGCTTGCCACCCGTGGAGACCAATTTTATATTTCTGCGCATGTAAGCGTAAAGTTAACAGCGCCCGTGAAAGCCCTNTGTGGGGGGGTCGGGTGTCCGGGGGGGGGGGAGTAGGAGAGGTGAGCGAGAGTTGCTATTATTTTGCGCACGCGCGTGCGCCAGTTGAGCGGTTGGTCGGACGAACGCGCGTGTTTATGGAGCGGACGAAGCAACTCTAGAACGAGGCTTCGCCATTATAATAAATTAATTAATTCACTCTGAGTGGGTGGAAGCGCCGTACACAAACGGAGCGCATCACCATATACTCCTATTTGTTCACGAGGTGGATACGCGAAAAAATAAAATGTTCCACACGTGTGTGTTCTGTCTTAATACTCGTAAATATGTAACTGACTTATAAAAAATAGTTAATTTTGAACTATTGTTAATCTAGAAGAAGTCAATTTTCTACATTTCTCACACGAGATAATAGTTATCATATTATTCTATAAATTAAAAAAAATGATTTTTTGAAAGTGGTAAACGTGAAACACTCATCATCCAGATAAACAAGATGTATCAATCAAGAAGTTTTAATATTAATTGAATTTAAATTGAATGAAAAAATAGGAAACACAACACACAAACATCACATATCTGAAGAAACTTTTCGACTTTTCCTCAGTCAGTCAGTCAATGAGGGAGATACAAATTCTAGGTGATTAACGATTCCAATTTTTTTAAATGTGTTTCTTCTATTTGTTTTACTTTCTATTTTTTCATTCCCTTTATTTAATTTATAGAATTAGCATTGTTTATCATATGTGGGTGGATTCACAGTTGTTTTGACTAATAAATAGAGCAAACATTTCTATTAGACAAGTGAAGTCGTGTGTGAACAATGACACATCGTTTGTATTACTTCGCATTTTTTATTTTCTGAGTTGTTCATGTTTACAATAAAATATATTCAGAAATAATAATAATAATTTATTAATGTGCATGTGAGCAATGTTCGGTGGCGGATAGAAAAGAAGACATATACGTAATGCTATAATACAGAAGTTAAATAACAAATTATCGCTCAAATATTTACGAAATACGCACACACAATATAACATGTTAGGAAAGTTAGTTCAGAAGGTACGAAGGAAAAAGAAATTGCATTTAAGATATTAATTACCTGAATGGGTATTTAGTAAGTAAAACAAACTTTTACTGCGGGGTGATTTAGATATCATCAGCGTCTTCATGTTGTTGTTTTTGATTCGCTTCTTCCTGTGAGCGCGATCTTGATCCGTCAGCACCGTCGAGGGACGCCTCCCGCGCCGTCTAATACACCTTTTCTCCGCGCGACAGCTGCAGCAACCGCAGAGGCAGGCGGTCCTTGTGCTTCATGAAAATTAAGGCCCCCATCGCTGTCGCAAAGAACCCATTTCGAGGCGAGCTGTTGGAGACGGTGATAAACGGCCACTTTCTTTCAGCAGCACCCTCCCTCCCTCCCACCCTTGTTTCTTTCTCTCTTTCTTTCTGTTTCCGACTCCTTTCGTTTGCTTATCTCGTCCGCAATTTCATTCTTTCCTACTCCCTTTCGTCTTCGAACTTTCCACCACTAAATGGTATGCATTTCCTCCTCAAGCATCTTGTTTACTATCACTTTTTACACGGGAACTCTCCAAACATATGATAGAACACACTAAAAAAATGTAGGTCATGCAAAAATATTATTTGACCCGTTGTAATAAACACTATGAAAAATAATTTTATTTATCAAATTTTTAGAGGTTCTTTTACTTCAATTGCTATGAATAATGTCTTTCAAACAAACAATATTACAAACTTTTACTGGAAGTAGGTCACACCCATCTAGAAATTTTTGGCTTTGTTAGTTTCAAGTAAGGCGTCTCCAAGTAGTTTTCATAAAATTCGTAATTTTGGGTCAAGCTTTCGAAATAATTTATTTTACGTAAACATAAAAATGTCCGTCATTCTGACTGAATAGTTCACTCTCAACGGACGGCTGTTAGTTGAGGCAGCGTTCGAATTCCCTTTGAACAGTGGAGTTACTCTGAAACTTCTGATATCAGCGAATGGCAATCAAGTTCATAATGAATTTAGAAACAACCGCCAACAGAGAATAATTCAATGAGTTTCACTTCCAAGTTGTTTCAAAGATTCAAATACAGGAGCCAACATTTTTTGTTTCGTATTATGAAGAAATGAAGAGAGCCACTTCTGAAATAACATTTTTTCTCGAATTAGAAGCCATTTGGAAAAAGATGCCATAGACTAATAAAAAGTTCATTTGACCAAAAATACATAATACATATAAGAGACATAATTTGAACCAAATTTAATGTAATTTATCTTGGTTTTGTACACTGTTCTCTAAAAGTATCTGGTTTTCGAGTTATAAGCAAAAACCAATTCGTTTATTTCGAAATTTTGCTGAAACGTCTTCCCGGTCTAGTGATTTCCGGTTGCCGGACAAAAGTACGGATGTAATTTGTAGGAAATTTAGTACTCATTATTTTTGGATACGTATACTTCTCTCTAGAAGCGTATACGTTTCGAGTAACAAACACAAAACTAAAAATGGCATTTTTTTCCAAAGTTTTTTAGAAATTTTCTCGAAGCGTGAAGATCGTACGAGATATTTCGGCACATCCAGAGACATAAGGAACGAAAAGCTTCTATATTTTCTCCCACCAAACTACCATTTGACAGGACTCATTAGAGCTATGTCAAGTGAAGATGTATGTTAATGATACAGCGACGTGACGAATTTGAAAACGTCCCTCTCTCTCAATGCAGCAGCAGAGAGCGCTGCTGTGATGGCATGGAAAACTGCGTATGAACACAAAAAACTAATTTATTCTCCGGATGCAAACAAGGGACCACCCCATCAATTTCGAGCAACGACCCCAATCCTTAGGCAAATCGAAACTTTCAGCGTTCTTGTAAGATAAAAATGAAATAAGTGACCTACATATTATAACACCAACAACAATTCTTATCAAACTAGATTATTCGAAAATAATGTTTACAAATCGTTACTATTAAAATAGCTCTAAATTCGAGAAATACTATTACAATAGAACACCTCACTTATGCAAGAGTCTAGAGAACCTTTATATAAAAACCACCTCTACCCGAAGAAAAACCGAAGAAAAACCCGGATAAGAATGGGATTGGATAAAATTATCTCTGCGGGGTGTATCCCCTATAAATAAAATTGTAATGGTGCTCATATTTGAGTCAATTACTACATGACGAAACAATTTTTATTGTAGTTTTAGTACTAAACAATTTAAAATTCTGTTACATATTTAGTATTTTGCCGTTTTATTCTACTCTAATTATGCAATTTCTTTTTATCTAAAATCTTTCTTCTCTAATTTATACACTGGAAATTATACAGCGCGTGAAATCGCAACAATCCTTCCGGGATCAGGGATTTATCAATGATTTCATGGATGTAAGTGAATTATTGGTCGTAAAACTACACGAGCACGAAAGGACTACGGAGTCACTGATTCCAGTTTGAACCTCGCGTCCCTTCCCCACTGTATAACTCTCCGGTTCTAATATTACATTGCGCAGCTCGCTCTATCCCTACGGGAAGCAGAGGAAAGCAATAAAATTTAGTACGGGATTACACTGATGTTTGTTTCCATCTCTGGAATAAATATTTTAAGACTATAAAACATCGTCTATGCCACGTATAACAGTACATTTTCTTTCATTCGAAATGTATTCTATTTTAGAAAGGATATTCAAATTTAACAGCATAATTGAATAATTCGTGTTTTTAGGGAGTACAGTAATACTTTTATATGAAAATTTAACCAAAATTAGGTTCACGAGTCGATATCTGAATATTTAGTAAACAATTATAACACGTTTAATCGCATATTAAGAGTGATCATCTATTTACTCCTCATTTCAATAAAATTTAAACTCGTATGTAGTTTTTTGGAAAATTCTACGGAGGAATAGGTAACAAAGTCGTGCTAATATGTTCTCTGTAAAAGCAACTATCAGTTTTGGAGCTCTCATTAAAAAATGTTTTTAGAGGCGTTTTACGCGGTAAACAAAGATTTTGAAGACGAAAATATTTATGAGGACGATAATGATAACAAATTTTGGGCTAGAGGAAAGAAAAAAATCATTTACCCTGCTCAAAATTTCTTAAAACATTTTAAAGATTTGAAAGTTTTTATGTGTTCATGGAATAGTTCGTCAAAAGTTGCAAGTGATAGAAAATTATGGCGTTTATAATAAAAATTAATGCGTCCCGGGATCCCCAACAGAAGTGAAAGGTGTAGTACGAGAGAAGTATTATTTGTACAGGTGTCAGATAATTCTTTGAACTATAATAAATCCGTGTTTAAAAAGATGTATTTATATAATACGGGACCACTATCACCAGGAGTGAATCATGCCCATACCTCTAGTGGTTTTACATGAGAAATGTACGTATTTAAATGTTGTGAAATGATGTCCTGGTTGATAGTGGTGCCATATGGAAAGAGTGATGATTACATATTACACGGCACTGATAAACTCAAAATATATTGCCGAAACGTTGGCATTGTAAAAATGTGTAAATATTTACCAGTTCATCCAAATTGTGATGAAAATTTGGAAAGTTGTTGGTCCCGCGAAGGTTTCTAACATAGTACAACTAATCCACAACAATTAGTGCGCGTGAATAAAAAAATAAAAAGACCAATATTGTCGTTAAGTACACCGTTCTTTTTAGACGCCGATGAGTAAGTCTCACTCTCATTGCCACTTTAGTCCTTGATCACCCCCATGGGGAAAGGTGATCAGAAGGAGGTGAAATGTGAAAATAAATGAAAATGAGTGATATTGGTGTAGAGATCGCAGTTTTCGGCGTCGCCGAGTTTATAGTGACGTTCTGATACACACGAATATTATCAAACCACCATCATTAAAGGCTAACATTTTCACTGGATAGCAATGGGAGAGTGAGAGAGAATAAAGTTGCAATGGATGCCTAGGGGCGGCATCTATTGAAGTAATAAATTTGGAATTTAGTGTTATTTAATAATTACGATTAATAAACAATACTCTCCGAATAATTTATAGTTTGATCATCATACGTACTTCTAAAGTCACTTTGTTCGTGTTATTTACGAAAAATTGTTGCTATTATGTTAATTTTATAACACGTACCGAACTATTTTTATTGTTAGAACGTGCTGAAATGTTAAATCTGCCTCTGCGTTAGATCATGTAACATGTTGTCGATCATGTAACAACGAAAATTGTAACTTTTGCTTTTTCTATTGTAAATATATTGGATTTTATGTTTTTATTTTACATAATACAAAATTCACGAGGACAAAACCGCGGGTACTCAGCTAGTCTTAAACAAAAGAGGACATTTGTATTCTAGCACTGGGACAGAAGTTTCACCTCAAGAAAAGATCTTTACATCACCGTGAACTTTGTTGTATCCACATTTACCCCCATAGAGATTCAACCTCCTAGACTTATTCTCTTCGCCCCGAGCACGCACCGGAGCATGATGTACAGAGCCGCTCACGTGGGAATCGTAAAGCAATTAATACAACAGCAGCAGCGGCGGCGGCGGCAGCGGCGGCGGCAGCGGCAGCGGCACCGAGCAGCGACTAGCATCGCTAACACTTTCCCCCATTCTCTTTAGTTTCTTCCTCTTTCCCTTCTCCTCACCCTTCCGCACGTGTTTGCTTCTCCTTCATCGACTTTGCAGAATGCTAATGCAGCAAATGCACGCCAGAGAACACGCACGTCGTGGAAGCGGAGATATTGCCACCCACTCGCTGTTCTCCATGAGAGGAGATAAATGTTCTACTTCTAAATAGGATTCTTTTAAGCTGAAGTAGTTCTATTCTAAGCCAAATACGTAAATGTAATTGCACAAACGTTGTCGTCTTTTGTTTTTAATGTTTTTGCACAGAAATTACCCAACCGAGTAGCTAAGAATTTTCAGAAGATTTTTATGTTTTCGCATTGTTAAGAGCTTGGTGACCTGAAAAGTTGTTTTATTGTGTCATGTATTGTATCAAATTTGAATTAAATAGAGAGAGTACCAACCATATTGTTTGGGTAATAGATTGATCTCAGAAATATCTAAGAAATTTTATAGACATTACATCTATAATATTTAAATATAATTTCAATTATTTCGTAGAACTTAACTGATTAATGTTTAACTGAAATATAATACGTTTGTACTGACGAATAACCTCATAACATATACGACAAAGGTTGTTGAGAATTTGGGTCACAAGAATAAAACATTATTTTGACCCAGATACTCAACAATTTTTGTCGTATATGATGAACGGGGTTAACAAAAGCATGGAATTCAGTATCCTCATGACGTTTCAAAATCTGTTGCCATTTTCTACATACAATTATTATGTAAGTGTATTTTTAAATACAAGCCATATGATACAAGCCCTACGTGTATAATGATGATGATGAAGATGATAATAATAATAATAAATTTATTGTCAAAAAACAGTACAGACTGCGTATGACCACGTGGAGGACAATAAACTAATTTACTCTCCGGAAGCAAGCAAGGGACCATCCCATCAATTCCGATCAAGGGC
>NNCF01127424.1:49196-66906 GCA_002313205.1 Laupala kohalensis | reverse complement strand
TGAGGAAAAATGAGCCATCGCTGCGTCGATATCTGTAGAGTTTGTTAGACATTGAATAGGTGGGAGATCATCGTCTACGAACTTTTGGAATTCGTTCTTGAAGTGGATAACTGCTGTGTAGGGGATAGAGGAAGGCGACATTGAAATGATAAATATAAATAAATAAATTTATTGTCAAAAAACGGTACAAACTGCGTATGACCACGTTGAGGACAATAAACTAATTCACTCTCCGGAAGCAAGCAAGGGACCATCCCATCAATTCCGATCAAGAGGCGGATTTAACATTTGAGCACCGGCACGTGTTGAAACATTAACAGATTTCCAACAAATTTGTTTCGAATATAGCACTAAAAATGTTGTTTCACAAGTTCGTATTTTTATCAAACTATATATTGTTCGAAAAATATTGTTTATAAATCGTAACTATAAAAATAACTTTAAATTTAAGATTTATTATTTGAATAGACGCCGGTCTCAGACAAGAGCCTATAGTGCTTGTCTTAAAAATGCTCCTGTACTTGAAAGAAATTTATAGAAAAACCCGCGTCAGGATGAGGGCGGTTTATAGTGTATAGGTCTGTCTTCCCGTTAATCATTTATCACTATTTTATCCCTAAGTTCTCATCTAACTGAATCGTACTTTGCATGTGTTCCGGTATTTTTGGGCCTACCCCGCTGCATCCACGTCTCACATCCTCTCTTGTAATCGAAAAAAAAATTTGTTGATCGCAAGATTTTGACGTAAATATCCACTTTGAGTGTCCGTGACCCCAAAAAATTGGTTTTATATATTCTGCAAACGTTCTGGCTAAACGGAGGATTCAATTTCATTCACATTTTCTGTTTCGAATCAGTAGCTGCTTCCAGCCGAAATTCACAAGAAAAGTTATTTAACTCCGCTCCACTGTCACATCAACTTAGTATTCTAAGAAGATGGCGAATTTAGCTTTTTAAAATTGAAATGAAACATATTGTAAGACTTAAAATCGAACTGTTACCGGACACCAAAAAGCATGTCGCATGGCATTGCTTGTTTTATTATGAATTCCTTTTTTTCGTACTGGATAAAAGATTTAAAGCGTATGTGAAAAAGTGTCTACTAGATTAGTGTTCTAATGTGAAGAAGACATTTGTGAAATATTTGCAACTTTTTTCGAGTTTGTATTTTATTCATTAAAACCAAATATGTTTTGTATTGTGTAATGATGAAAGTGCGACCATTTTAACAATTACTTGTTTATTCGCTCCGCAGAATGTTACTAAGTGCATCAGAAACGGCTTTCACTACTTTGTTTATTATTAAATCATTTTTTTTGTCTTGCTTTTCATACCATCTTCCAAATGAATAGTTATTACAGAAGTTTTTGACCTAAAATGGATTAAAAACAGTCGTACGTAACAGCAGGATTTCTATCTCCTTGAGTGTATGTGCGTAATATGTTTTCTAGAATTCTGTTAATTTTCATTAGTATGTGTTTATTAATTCTATATAAGCGTGATTTGCGAGTTAATTGTCTCATTGACAGTGGCAACTTCGATATAACATTTCTTTTAAGATAAGTATGTAAATACTTAAATAAACTATACTAATAATTGTACAATATCTATTTCTTTAGAATTAATTTGTGTAAACATATATTGTATGAATATTGCAACGATTTCTACATTATAATTCAAAATACTTTTCTTTCGTTTGCAGGTAAGGCCCGCTTGGTTTCCAAGTTCCTGTAAGGTAATATTCAATTCACACTAGATTTATTATAGCAATTTCCTTTGAACATTGTTATAACGGAAGGTACGTCCGTGTAGTTAGTGTTTTTCCGCCTTCACTTCTTATACGCGCACGTGTGTATCTCTTTAACTTTTCTTGCGGTAGCACAGAAAGTATCGCGCGCCACAAGAATGTGGAGATAACCCGAATTCATTTCCGATGAGAATTTATTCACATGGAGGGAAACGAGTGTCTGGAAAGTGGAAAACCAGCTAACACTTCCTCGTGGCACCGGATATTATTCCGGAAGGAGATTCCGCTATACCTCCCACGAGGTTTAGACGGGAAGAGACCGTAGGCGTTGTGGGCCTCAGCTTACGAGACATAATATTTCATCAGCAGATCACTGATATGAACGCCACCGCCTTCTGCGCCATCTGGTCTCTGGTCGTTCCACGAAAGAACAGACATTTATCACGAAAGAAGAAGGGTTCGTGCTTCGACCTGCTATGTTTCGAGTCTCCAACGAGCTTCTTCAGAAAACATTCATCATTATACGGAATGGGACATAAAACCTTTCCCGTTTCGCTAATGGTGTTTTCCATTGTCTGCTCTGAGTGCGCACTGGTGCATCCCGAGTGCAAAACATGTTTCGTTTGATAGAGAAGTTGCATCAGTGAGACGATATGATTGTTCCATTTGTCTATCTAGGGGCGCTCTCCACGCACTGAGGGCAACCGGACTTGCTCTGAATATTTCCTCAGTGGATGGACTGCACTGGGCATTGTTGAGGTTAGCTCAGCCTGTGGATAACGCATCCATTATGGATGCTATAATTTCTTTGCAAATACTACCTTCGTGTAAAAACCCCTAAGAAAAATAGTTATATGTCATATTTTTGAAAAGAGAAATAATTATTAAGATGGTGGATTTCGTTTCGTTAATCANGAATTGTTCCATTATGCGCTCTAATGATTACTGCTCTAGGTTTGAATCCATTCTTGATGTATTTGACTTCCCTGTACCATTCTCTAGCTTCTCCGCAATTGTACTTTTCCTTAATATTTTCCATCTTACTATCCCACATTTGTCTCTTTTTCTTCCTATACAGCTTGTTACACTCCTTTGTTTTTCCTTTATATGTTTGTTCGTTTTGTCTGGTCGGTCTTCTCCTGTACTTTTCACACTCCATATTCGTTTCATGGAGAGCCTTTCCACATTCTTCATCAAACCACTCATTTCTTTTAAGTCTTCCCTCCTTCCCTAGCACCTTTCCCGATATCTCTACTATGCTTTCTCTTACATTTTTCCACATCTTTTCTACATTTGAATCATTCTCATTGATTTTCAAGAGTGCATTTTCTAGCTCTCTAGTTCACTTTTAGGCTTACAATGGCCACACCTGAATCATGCAGAATATATGGTCTATTCCGTAGCTACACTGCCCCAGAGACGCGAAGAACACGTATTCCATGACGTATCCAATGACGTAATTCTAACGGTTCTAGTGCGCTCCCTGAGTATGAAATGAAAAACGCTTTAAGTCATTGGATGAGGTTGAGTGATGCGAATAAACTCGTTCGAAATGTTGTAATGTGAAATTCCAATCAGTGTCTGAGCACATCGCGCATGTATCTTCAATTTGTCTCTTAGAAGTCTTATTGTTAACATGTGTTGATTATTAATCAATGGGTCAGGTCCAAACTCAAGACTCAAGTATCTTTGAATTGCAGCAAGATTCGCAAACTTACTGTACCACTTAATAGAATGTTTGTTTTTTTAGTACTCAAACATACATAAGCAAGATCTGTAAGTCTCCTGTAACTATGTGGGTTTCAGAGCTAAAACGGTGATTTTAGTCTTATATTTTGAGAAAGTTCAGATTATAATTATACAGACGCGTACAATTATTACAAAGGAATGGTATTCTTGCATTTACCCCCAAAAATAAGAACACATATATTTACATTATGCCTTTAAGTTTTGACCTTTATTTAGGTCTTCATGTAAGGGTTAAAGTAACTCCTTACAACATACCATCACTCCACACACACACACACCTCACTGTCCTTACCCTTAACACCTTAGTACACATGTCTTTTTTTTGTGGTTCGTAAGTTAACCATGTGACAAATATGACAATACAGAATCAAAATTTTCAAATATATTACCATGAGCGAAACGATAAAAAGAGAATTTTGAGACTGGAAGGAGGTGTTTGTTTGAGGGGAAAATTATTTTTGCATTTGTTTTCAGCATAGCTGATGCTCGCTGTGCGAGTGAGAAAGTCTTTTGAGTATTAAACAATTATGACAGAGTAGACTGCACCGTTCTGTTATTTTATTATTATTTGCCACGACAGTTCAAAATGTTCCTATAACGTTTTAGGCAACTTCTTTCCGTCCTTTCGTATCCTCTGTATGTTTAGATATATGGTAATTCAAGAAGGTTTTCAGTGGTTATGGTCGAATCATTCGGCGAGTCCCACACACGGGGAGAGTCCTATTCGCTATGCGTACTTCGTAACAGTACCTGTACCCTACTCAGTTTGTATGCAAGGGTTTATCTTCTGCTTAAACTGGAGTGCAGTGGAAGAATTTTCTCTCGCTTACATTCATTCAATACTCTCTCTTCTTTATCGCAATCCCCTTCTATAATTTTTTTTCTCTTCGCTTAATTCTTACTACCAACTCTATCTCCCGTTCTTTCACTCACACGATTCTCGTGAGCGCAACCTTTGTCTCGGAATCATTAACTCCCACGTATTCTCTCCACCCGTCCCCGTCCCCATCCCCTACTCCCTCACCAAGTCGAGAGATCTCACTTCTCGAACACGCCCTCTTTCTTTCCTCCTCTTTTCTTTTTGAAAAGCTTCGCTTCCGTTGAATTTTTTTTCAAAAGCTCCGGAAAGTACTGAGCTCCGTTTACTCTTCTCACTGGAGGTATTACGGGCGAGTTCTGTAAGCAGCGGAGTTTCACGAAAAGCTGAAGTCGTAATGCAACCTCTTCCTTCCCTCCCTCGTGTCTTTTTTAGGGGCAACTTTTGTTCGAGAAAATATCCGTTTTAATGAATGCACCGCAGTCGGTGTGAGAACAATAACTGTTACGCTATTGAGCCGAAATAAAGCTGTGTTTTGTTGCAACTCTAATGATAAAAAGTTATAAATTTCACTTTAAAAAGCGTAATTAAAAATTGTTCCTAAATGTTTTTTAGTGAAGCGCGAAAGATCGAGATATTCTGGGTTTTCTTTTTTCGTTCTCTTTATCCCCGGGAAATAACCAAATACTTTGAGAGCGAATTCGTGTTTCTGCAAACTCCGAGTCAAAAATTCCAGTCGCGCTCGCAGTAAAAACGACTCGAACGTTACGAAGTCTGAGGAAGCTATGCGGTGGCTTTTCTTGCCTTCCACACGTCCGGAAAGCACGTTCCTTGCACTGCTCCTACTTCTGCAGTAAAAAGGACCGAGGGTCCCTCGCTTCCGCGCTCGATGGTTCGCGCTCCCGCGTGGGGTGAAGTGGGGTGTGGGGGGGGTTGGGGGGTCGAAGGGAGAGACGTCCTTCTATTGGAAGATGGTGGGAGTTGATACTCCACACAAATCGCCTTATCTGCGACGCATAGTTTGAACCTCAAAATCTCTATTCATCACGAAATATCGTTGATATCCTTTGATACGTGTTTGCGTATTCAATTGTCAAAACAGTTGAGAACATAGAAACAGGCTGGCCAACAATGCATTTTCGTTAAAAAACAGGAAATTGAAGAAAGACAGTTGACAATGCCGAGATGCACACTGCATAGAATATACGAATTAATCGATTTAGACGTGAGGAAACCCCAATTTTCCAAAAGGGGTGAATGTTGAAGAGGGTAGCTTGCAGACTGTTTCTTCCATTTATGAAAATACACGTAAACCATGTTCCTTGGACAGGCACACACAATCCTGAGTAATTTTGGAACATCTGAAATACACCGTTTCCAGAAGGAGTGGGGGGAAGGGTGTGGGTCGTCAGAAGTGGGTGATTTTTTAATTTCAGCTACTCGAATGCACAGTATTGAGTCTGTCTGCGTGAGACTAGCTCTCCCCGACACTTTGAAGTATGATATTTTTGCTTGATTTTCTCGACAATTGCATTTCACTTTGAGGGTGTCCAAGCGCGATAAAGGGGACACGGTAAAGGTGACACTAAGGGAGTGTCTTGATAAAACATAGAAACTTCCTCAGTCCAAATTCAACTTTGATAAATTTAAAAATATAAAAATTATGGAGCAATGAATTTACTGCGCCGCGAATTTTGTGGAGCAGAGTATGATTCGTGCCCCTGGCATCAGAATGATAGGCAATCCGACACACAGTGGTGTATTAAGGTTAAGCATATCATATAACTATTGTTAACAGAAAGTTATGGCGAAAAGTTTCATTAAATGATTGGCTTCAGTCTAATCAGTTACGAGGATATTTATTTGATTTGAAGTGATATTTTTTTTGGTGATGAATTGTTATCCCCATTACACTAGACAACAGAAGCCAACAAAATAACATTTAAATGATCGGAAATGTTTCTCCATATTACGTTTATCACACCTGCGAATGATTTAAACCATACTGATGAAAAGGATGATTGTTAATTAGTCAGGGGGTGAGTGCGATCTTCTTTAGTTATAGCGGGAATGTAGTCATGAAGGGGAAAAAAATCACAAAGATATTTCTTTCTGAATGATTGATGCCTATAGAAATATAGTGCAGTTGTAATTCACTCATATTTAACTTGCAATTAATCTAACTAGTGTAAATAATAATAATAATAATAAGTTCATTGTCAAAAAAGCAGTTATAAACTGCGTATGGTCTGGTGGAGGACAATATACAAATTTATTCATTAATTTCCGTAAACAAGCCAGGGACCATCTCATCAATTCCGATCAAGGGCCCTCAGGCAGAGGTGGATTGAAAATTAATATTAGATTTAATAGATTTTAGTACTAGATTTAATAACAACAAAACTGTTTTGTTGTTCCCTATTTGTGAGACAAAACTATTTATATCAAATGAAGTTTTATCCGTTACTCGACCTTCAGAGATATTGTGTAAATTGTTTCCGTAGAGTTTTCGGTGGTGTTCTCTCGAAGCGCCTCCTACTTCCTGTCTCTTTCCTTCTCTTTGTTTTCTCGGATTTATTTATTCCCCTATTTATGGAGAAACCGTGTAAACTAGTAGAACGTCTCTCTCTCTTTTTAATCTTTTTCTCTCTCTTTCGTGACATTTTGCTTCGCTCAGAGACCGACACAAGTCGTCTATTCTCCTTTTTCCTTTTGCTTCGTTCGGGTGAACGTAGTTTCTTCGTTTCTCTATCAACCGTACTTTTTTCCCGTTTCGCCCTATTTACATATCCTACAGTCTCAAACTTTACGCTTATTTTGCCTTTTCTTCATGCTCTTCATTGCATTATTTAGCTTTTGCTATTTAATTTATTACCGAGGAGATATCTGCCAGTCTTTCTCTTCGCTGGTAACTCTATTTAGTTTCATTTTCACTGTAAACAATTTTTATTTATCCTCTTGAACACACTTTCTACGTGTTAATTTTAATGCGTTATTTAAATATTTTCAGTTTTTATTCATTGATGTATGTGTTTAGCTTGAAATTATTCAAAAAGTCTTGTATCACGTCCATCGAGAGATTCGTATTATTATCAGAATGTGGAGCTCATGAGATTTTGGTTAAGCATAGGACAGATCTGCAACAAAATATACCGTATTGGATGCGTGTAATTTTCGTTACATGGGAATATTGTAATAACATATATTAATATTGTAAATTTTTATCACAGAGCAGTGATATTTAATAGTCAGGTTTCATAACATTGTATCCTCCATATGAAAACAAATGTTTGAAATGATTTCTGAGTATGCTTACGGGGGGAACACATGTTATTTTCCAACATAGAAAATCGATAAAATATTTTAATTATAATTACAAACTTTAGATCTTTTTCTTGTTATATCTGACTCCACTCCTAAGTTTGCGTACATTTTAATAACAGGAAAGAACAATTTGAATTCTTGAAAAGCAAAAGACTACCAGCACCTGGATTCAAACGAATAATACTAGTTGGTGGATATGTTGCAAAAGACTAATAGTGTAATTCGGTAGCGAAATATTAACTAAATTATTTTAAAAATTGTCTTTTGAAAATAGCGTTAAATTAGCTCAGTTTAAATCTTCGAATGTCTTGCTGATTTGTTTTCTTAATGATTCTTTCTTTTTCAAGGCCAGATATACTGTTGATCAGCCTCTTTCCAAGTTCAAGGTCTGTCTTTTGATTACCACGCGTTGTTTGTTCCGCAATTGTTGTGACAATTGAATATGAAAATCATTTTTATTAGATATCAGTGGAGATTCGAGAAAGATGATTGACGCATAATATTCAAAACCTGACGCGTGTAAAGTCGCAGGAAACTCATCTATTAAAAACAGGTTGTACAAACAGATCCATTTTTCAAAAGCAGCCAAACTGAATGTAATGAAGTGGAAGATTGATGATGAAACCGTCCTCATACGATGAAGACGTTCTTCTGCCCTCAGTTGTCTCCTATCGTTGACCGTTCGCTCCGTCGCCTACTTCTCCGACCGTCCACCGCAGCGCTAGCGTCGTCGCCGCACTCGACTGTGCTGCTCTTCTCCTCCGTCGCCTGAGGGGGAACTGGTTGGCTGTGCTGTGCTGACAGTGATTTTAATTGAGTTTCGTAGCAGAGAAGGCTCCTAGCGCCATAAGAGCGTCGTACCGTTAAGCGACGCTCCCTGCTGCCGCCTTCCTTGGACCACTGCTTTCCACTCGCCTCCACCCACTCGCTTCGTTGAGTCCTGGCTCTCACCTCCCACCACCACCGAAGTAATGTTTGCACACACCATTGAACTCCAAATGGGGTGAGGATATCAGAGTTATATCACTTCACGCTCCTCTATCTCTACATTTTAACTCGATTTTTTCTTTCGTATGGCTACGAAAGCTTTCGGGATATTTGATTACAAAATATATATATTTTTAAATTTTCTCTCATATACTTAACTCTCTCTCTCTCTATTGTCTTCAACATTAAAATAAAATAAAATAAAATAAGTCAGATATATTTTAATTTTTTATTAAGATAACATCGAATTCTCTTATTCCAAAACATGAACGCATTTTTTACCGTAGGTTTAAAAAATGAAATGTATGGATTTTGTCTAGATTACCCTCAATTAAAAAAATTATATTACATATTAAATTATATTTATAGTTAAAGACATTTAAAAATCTTCAGTTCATACGTTTTATGCAGAGTTCTCTGTTGATTCTAGTGTTCAATACATATCAGCAATGTTTTGATTTTTTTTGTCTCCTATCACACAATATGCTTTCTGCGATCAATATTTTTCCTTTTAGAGTTCTGTTTCTTTTATAAATATAAAATAAAAAGTAATTGTTGGAGTTCAAATCCTTTATTGTTAAGTGAATCGTCTGTGCGACTTATCTCATGGAACTACAGTTCGCAATAGCATCATTAATTCTTGTAATTGCCCTGGAGAAACTAAGCGATCTCCTTTTCCTAGGGATTCGCAAGAAGTGATGAAGCAGCTCTCCTTACGAAAAAGGCCCGAATCACCACTTGTCGCCAGAAGTTTCTCGTAATGTGCGGCCATTTTCCTTTTTAGTCGTGAGTTGGGTGACAAGCAGCGCCGCCCGCGGCAGGAGGCAGACCCTTCCTTGCGGCTGACGGCTTCTCGACTGAAAAATGTGACGTCATGCGGGAGATGAGAAACATTAGAGCAGCGACTCGAAAGGGCAGAAAAACAAGAAACGGAGGAAAAACTCGGACAGATGTAATCGCCGAAGTACTTTTTACTGTTCTGTATGAGAAAGTGTTGTAATCGACCAAAAAAGTTTGACCTCAACGTTTTATGCATTTTTAATGTTTGTAAGCGGAAAAAAGAAGAAACCTTTAGAATTATATATTCATGAATGTGCGAAGATTTTATTTTCTTATATTTCATCAATTGTAATTCGCTAATTTTTATACATATTTCAGATTAAAACTACAGTTTTTGCTAATATTAATACCATCTTGGTTAATTATATGAATTTTCTTCCCTGTATACTAAATCAAGTTTTCTATTCTAGGTACGTAGTGTTTTTATATTTATTAATTTTATTATTAAATTATTTGCCAAGAATTATTCCACAATTCATTACACGAGTTGGAAGGATAAGAATAAAAAATCATTACCTCTTCATGTTTTATTTTTGACAAGATTTTTTAAGAAAATGATACAAATGTTTACGAGAAAATTTTGTTTTAGTAAGCTTACTTTATTTTTCGATCCCTCATAATTATTTTTCTTACGTTTATTGAATTAATTCTTAATCCGAGATTAACAACATAACCCGAAGGGGAAAATTTAAAACATTTTAGAACTCCCATTTTCTAGAAAGCTATTACTTAGAAACTTTGAAAATGAAAAATTGTTTAAACGAAAGTGAGCAGCATCATTTTCCAACATACGTGAGGCTGTATAAAATAAATTTAGCTAAATAGCTAATTTTTTTGTGATGAATTAATAGTTGTGTAAAAGGTGTCTCAGGATAAGGTACTCAAATGTGCCCCCCAGCAAGACATTTTTAGTTATTTTCTATACTTTTTTGTCGATTTTGCAATTTTCAAGTTGGCCCACCACACGTAGAGACTTGAAATTTTGGCAGCATTTAGAATAGCACGTAAAGAGTTGTTGACCAGAAAATCAGATCTGCACATCAGTAATTTCGACAAAAATGTCCATTTTTTGGCCTTGGGTAAATTTTTGTTGTTTCACAGGGTCGTATACTATGAAAACCACTATAAAAGTAATTTAGATTAGAGAGTTTTACCATCTAAGAGACTTGTGTGATCAGTTAATTGTTGTGTAGTGGTACCTACATAACATTTAAATTAACAATTGACAAAACCCCACTCCCAGGAACGCTTGCATACCACAGGACACCTGGTTGATTTTAGATCATAGCAAATGAAGTAGTTTACTGGAGAATCAGAACTCATTCTGCTGCGCGCTTCACTCCGAGTGACATCTTCTGCAGTACGCTTTCCTCCGAGTGAGATTACGGGTGATCAGCACCCACGTACATGCTAGCGTTTTATTCAGTACTAAGTTCAATTCGATGTTAAAACTTTGTACTCGCCGCATTCTCATTCGAGCCAAAGCGCTCAAGTTAGTAAATTCAGTGATTTCCTCATATTGGATGAACTTTGAATATTTCTACAGGTGAGTAATCTATGCTGATCTATGCTTTATCGGGAACTGATTTAACTGTTAAATTTCTACTACAAGACGAACGACATTTTGACCGTATACTATTTCATGCAACTCACTGTGTACGTTTCTCGTCTTAGTCAGCCCACATTAACCATCCTGTGCCTTTAAATTGAATTCAGTTTTTTTTGTGGGATTTTACGGCTCATGTCGACATCAAAGGTCATTGGAGCCCGAAAAACTTGTACAGGTAGGGAAAATGCAGTTACGCACTAGGGAGAGCCAACGTGACTCTCCCGGCGTGAGGGACGCGCCGAATGACTCAACCCTACCCACTAAAAACCCTCCTCAATTACAACATACCAAAACATATCTCAACACCAAAAATCAAAACATTGAGGACAAAAAATGAGAGGGATGAAAAAAAAATGAGGAAAATAAAAGATACCCTAGCCCTACTAGCGTCGGGATCGAAGAGAACGAGAGGTGACCAAAGAAGATCAGGAAAGAGAAAGGAAGGTGCGTGGCACAAGTCAGTGGAAGTAATGCCAAACNGTCGGGATCGAAGAGAACGAGAGGTGACCAAAGAAGATCAGGAAAGAGAAAGGAAGGTGCGTGGCACAAGTAAGTGGAAGTAATGCCAAACTCAGCTCGGGGCCCCGTATTTGCCAAACACGTACTTACTAGATGATTCCACGGGGGGAGGAATGAAAATGAAAGATACCCTAGCCCTAATAGCTTCGATCCCGACGCTATTACACGCTTAGTACATTTAAGAATTAATATCAACCAAGCACTTAAAGAAATTAATAACTCCCCGACAGTGGTTTAAATTCACTAAATTTAAGTCAACAGTTAAAAAGCCGAAAGTCAACATTTTTTAGTATGGGAAACACTATCAAACGCAAGGAAAGTTAAAAATGTGATTAATAATGATATTTGATCATTAAATGTCCAAAGGGACAATGTCATTTCGCTGGGGGGAGGGCACATTTGGGTGCCTTATCCCGGGGTACCCTTTGAAATGCATAATTTCATCTATCGATGGCACGCGTCTATTCCTTCCCTCTTGACCCGTCAGCCGCATGAGATCTCGCCAATGAAGCGTGAATGAAGCCAGCCTCCAATACGAGCAGAAGGGCAGAAAACCTACGCGTCCTTGTATCGACAGCCCCCATCCTCTTGCTCCCCCTCCCTTTCCCCCCCACTCGGCCCTGCAGAGGTTCGAGGTGAGTGGGGGTGACTTTGTAGATGGCGCGATGCCAGGGCACAAGGGCAATTGAAGGACTTAGAAGCTAAAGGGGTACAAGTGATTTTTGTAGAAATTGATTCATTTACGCAAACTTGGGGAGAAATACATTGCCAAATAAATATAAATAATTTACTTATAATCAGATAATATTGTTGTACTCGGTTTTTACTTCAATGAGAAACAAAGTTATTGTCGACCGAAAAATGTTTATTTGCCAAAACTAGCTTTCGATAGCTTATGCTGCCATCTTCAGTGGCCTACAACCAAGATACAGGAATATATTTAGCTATTGGTACAAAATGTTCTTAATAATAATAATAATGATATACAGTAATAAGTACAAAAATATGCGTTATAATAGAGAGTACTAGTAAGTTGTAGTTGGATGATAAATGTTTGTTTGCAAAATTATTACTTGAAAAATTGAAATTAGTGAATCTTTTTTTTGCAATAAGAAAAATTTTTGCGAGCCGAGAATCCTACCTTCTCTGCCCTGGATGGGGTGTGTGTGTGTGTGTGTGTGTGTGTGAGTGGAATGCTGTATCTTGATTGCAGGCCACTGAAGATGATAGCATAAGCCGTGGAAAGCCGATTTTGACAAATAAATATTTTTCGGTCGACAGAAGCTTTGTTTCTCATTATATAACTTACTGTCTACAAAGCAGTTACAAACTGCGTTTGACCAAGTGGAGAACGACAAACTAATTAACTTTCAGAAAGTAAGCAAGAAATCATCGTATCAATTCAGAATCACGGTCCAGAAACATTTTTTGAGGAATATATCATTTGCCTCGAAGCAAATTCATAACGGGACAAGGGGTCAATTACGAACAAAAGTATTTAGCTGATTATAATAATATCAACATAATATTAACAAATTATATTTTAAATATATTTTTACGTATGTTCCTTAACCAAACAGAACTGTAAAAAGTTTGTTGTTATTACTTAAAAATCTTAATTTACATTAATCAATGAGATTAAGTGTATTTTTGTTAGGTGCTCCGTGCAAACCTTTTCTCAGGTGAAACGCAAGAGGTATGAGACGAAATCTCTCAAGGGATAATATAGGTTAATAAAATATAATACATATATTTCTTCTGTAAATCCTACACGTGGAGAAGATATGTAATAACTTTCGGCCGGGTGAAAATGACGACGAACCGGGAATGGAACCCAGGACTCCCGCATTGATCGCAGGTGTGTCAACCACTACACCACACGTTCGCGTTCCACCATTTCCATTCAGATCTAATCCCGGCAATATTGTATGATTAAAGTGGCATTATTAAAGATGAGATTGTCCCTTCTTTGCTTCCGGAGAGTAAATTAGTTTATTATCCTCCACGTGGTCATACGCAGTTTGTAACTGCTTTTTGACCATTAATGTATTATTATTATTATTATTATTATTATTATTAAAACCTACCAACAACAACACTTTGTAGCACATGAGAGTAGTGTCTGAATACAAGTTCGTTCGCGTCTTCCTCTTCATACTACTGTCGTAGAGGATGAAAATAGTGAATATGAGAAAATATCGAAGTCGCTTTGAACTTGACTTCGGCATCAGTCGTTATAAAAACCCAGTGACGTATCTTTGCTTCTTGGATGATGAAAAGAAGGCCTTGGAGCTTTCCGTTTTTTTTACTGGGTTCAGTTCGGTTGGGCCGTGGCGAAGCGAGGCGTGGGTGGAGGCGGACGGGACCGGGACCGGGGCCGGTCTGTCTGTCTGTCGAGGCGGCGCCGCGCGGTCGTCGGCCGGAGACGCGTTGGCAAGGCGGAGACGCGCGTGAGATTACCAAGGACAGCTTGATGGATGGGAGGGCCCAACGACGACCGCTCGTCTCCCATCTTCTACTTCCTGTTTTCCAACCAGCAGTTGCCACCAGAGAATCACCGCTCTTCTTTATCTTGACTTTTTGAACTTAAAATAAGTATTATAACTTTGTACAAAAAAATTTAGTAATTTATTCAATAACAATCTTAATACAAATGAATTCATTATTTGAGTGAACCTTAACTTAGGTTTTCCCATATTTTTAATAGTCATTGTACGGGGAAAATGTTTACTCATATCTGTTTTCCTACCATAGCACAATACATATTGGTACGCCCTATTAGATCATTTTAATCCCATCTCGTACCACGCACATTCTGCAGGAGACTTCGTGGAATGTGTTTTATCCTGCACATGTACATATCAAGTCCGAGTCGTTGTCTAACCGTCTGACCCCTTCTACTTTTTGAAGTCTCAAAATTAATTCAAGTCTTTCCATATTAGAGATGTCGCAGTCCCATATCACGTGATTCCTGTCTTCTTTTCGTTTCCCGCAAATAGATTCTTCCCTGTCAGTCTTTCGCATCTTTGTCAAGTATGTTGCCAAATTTCCGTGTCTAGTCGGCATCTCCATCTGTGTACATATTATTACGAGCACCTACCTATTTTTTTTTAATTGTTGGGTAGAATAAAAGTCATGATGTTGCCTTGGGGCATAAAAATATTATGTGCCATTGCCCTTGGGCCCTTTGGTCCAAATTGAAGGTACAGTCCCTTGCCTCCTACAAGAGAGTATCTTGGTTTTTTGCTTACCCCCCCCCCGCCACCCAACGTCATCATTCACTTTTGCAACAGGTTTTTGACAATACATTTATTTATTTAATAATTGTTTTTAATGGTTCTCAAAATGGACAATTGTGTCCAATTCGAAACGTGACTTCGGAAAGATTCGACTATTCAAAAATATTCAGATTGGTATACGTTGATGATTCTCCACGTCTTAAATCTCAGTGGTCCAAACCATTTGCCAGAAATGATTTTGTGTGAGAGGGGTACTCTGTTTCCCGTATTCCCCCCTCCTCTCTCTTCCTTTCATTCTTTTTCATCTTTTTTTTGTTTTCTTTATTCTTTTCTATATATTTAATTTCTATATCTTTTTTCTAAGTTTAATGTCAACCAGTCCTTCTAGAAATCCCCTAACCATGGCAACGCCTATGTTCAAGAAATTTAAATTCTTTCCACGTTTTATGAATAATGGCACGCATTTACATGGTGAACTAACATTCATCTTTTTACGGGAGAAGATGAGCGGCATTTTTCCTTTCCATTTGAGAGTAATAAGTTAATTCCATTCATAAAGGTACTAAAATAATTCAATTTTAACTGAAATGTTTTATGAAACTTTAAGGACATTTCTGTTCAAGTAATTCGAGTTTTCCAACTAACGGAATTTGTTAAGAGATCACTCGAAAATATCTTACTCGGTTCTGTGAAAAATAAACGAGAATTTTTTTTCATTTGCTTCCGAACTTTTAAACCTCGTGACAAGACAAAGTATTCGTATCTATTCAAACTAAAATCCTGAGCCAAGCGCATTAGTAATGAAGAGTCAAAAATTTCGTCGAAGTCCAATTCCTCTTGTGTTATTTTTTTTCTTCTCGGACACAAAAGGAACTGCTGGAGGGGATTCAGAGCGGTTGGTTGCGGTGAGGTGGGGGGGGAAGATGATTCGGAGTGAAGAGTCGTTCGCGTCGACTTCTTCTGCAGCCACTGCAGAAGTTTGTTCCTTTCTCGCCAGGAGCGTCTCCGTCGCCTCTTCAGCGTCGCAGCTGTGATGTCGGAGACGCCTTCGTGAAGTCACCAACTACGTCGTCAGGCGTAAAGGAGCGGAGGAGATTTATGCTGAGTTTTGACGAATGGCGGCGATTAATATACCAACGCTTTGCAGCGTTTGCCTAACGTTGAAAAAGACTTTTAGTTTCCGTCCGTCAGCGTAGGATAATCACTCCAAAGTTTGTCGGATTTCTTTTGAAGATCGTCTACTAAAAAGATTGTAAGAAATTTCATAATTGTTGAGCGATATTGTAAAACAAGT
The DNA here is from genome assembly GCA_002313205.1 of Laupala kohalensis. Classification (NCBI taxonomy): domain Eukaryota; kingdom Metazoa; phylum Arthropoda; class Insecta; order Orthoptera; family Trigonidiidae; genus Laupala; species Laupala kohalensis. The sequence continues at coordinate 50,781 of NNCF01127424.1, read as the reverse complement.
TTATATAAAAACAAGTAGATATAAGACGTAGAAAACAAACCGTGATAAAGTTGTCATTTCAAACAGATAAGAAACGCAAACCGAAAATATTTTTTGGCGCAGTAAAACAAATGAGCCAACTTGTTTTGTTCCTAGTTTGTTGTTGATATTCACGTAACGAAGAAATTTTTAAATTAGTTTTTAATAATAGTTTATATGGGAATTATGGTGGGAAATTGTCGCATATTTTCTTGTACATGTTACATGACGTGTTTTTAACAAATAATGTCTGCGTTTTGTAAAACTAATGGTAAATTAACAACCCATATTACTTTTTTACTCATAGACTCGGAAGCGTAATGGAAATCAAACTATCGAACTCCTTTCTGCCCGCCACAACACGAACACATTACACTGCTGACGTCACGTCACCCCGTTTTGGATTCCAGCGAAGGCCAGTCGAAAAGTTCAAGCGACTACCTACCACCTATTATAGGCTGAAAGAAAGGAAATAAACCATTCCACGGGATAAATAAATAATTAAATTTATTATCCAAAAACCTGTTACAAACTACATATGTCCATATGGAGGACAATAAACTAAATTACTCTTCGGAAGCAAGGGACTACCCTGTTTTGATCGAGAACCCAATGGCAGAGGCGGTTTTAACGTCTCGGCACACTCCTAACAATAAATATACTTCGGTACGTGTTATAATATTAACAAAATACCAAAAAATATTGCATTTAATAAAACAGAAAAGTCATTACACAAGTACGTATTACTATCAAATTATTTGGAAAGTATTGTTTATAAATCGTACCTATTAAATAACACTAAATTCGAGTTTTGTTAGTTCAATAGATGCCGCCCCCAGGAAATCCGGTATTTCCGAGGCCAGTTAGGAGGAGTTCTATTGTATTGTCGTCTTACGAAGTAATCCTTCCTTCTGAGACACCATGTATATCTGACTTTCGCTTTCATTATTGGCGGAGACGAAGGAGGGAGCGAGGGAAGGGACACTGCCATTCGCTCTCGCTCGCTCGCTCGCTCGCTCGCGGCAAATCGTTCGAGGAAGGTGCGACGCGCGTAAATCTACGAAGCGACTGAGCTGGAGTTATGGCGTTCGCGTCACTAGCGAAGCATTAGCGCGTCGTGATTCGTGGAGTGGCGGTGGCGGTGGGGGGCAGAGCGTTGTACATGGCGTGACGTAAATCCGGGGCTTGGACAGCTCTGCGTCGCCACAGCGTTGCAATCCTTCACGTAGCCTCCGCCCTGAGATTTCATCTGCGCTGATGACGAAGTGGGCTTCGATAGAGAAGCTCCTGCGGTGATGATTTACAGTGGGACGACGTGGACTGATCATTATGGGAGGACGAGTGACCTGGAAACTGGAATTTGTTTTTAACCGTGCGGTGGTCGCGCGGATCACAATATTCATACATCTTCATCCTTCAAGTAATCATCTTCTTTCCCTTGGATGTTGTCATGGCAACAAAGCATGCGTACAGATTAATAAACCTAACTCCTATTGGTCGAGGTTACGAATCTATCTATGAAAACATTCCGAAAAAATCTTCGCACGCGTGATTACTTTGCATGGAT
>NNCF01127424.1:28302-48566 GCA_002313205.1 Laupala kohalensis | reverse complement strand
GGGTTTTTAGTGGGTATGGCTGAGTCATTCGGCGAGTCCCACACGCGGGGAGAGTCATGTTGGCTCTCCCTAGTGCGTAACTGCATTTTCCCTACCTGTACAAGTTTTAAGGGCTCTAATGACCTTTGATGTTGACAAGCCCTAAAGCCCCACAAAAAAAAATAAAAATAAAAATAAAATAAACTCCACTTTGAAGATGGAGCTATAAATGTTCGAAAAAGTCGGCTAGTTGTTTTGTTTGCCAACTCGTGATACAACCTATCCTTGTTTAATGTAATACAGTAATATAATGTTGCAAAAGGGTTTTAGAATAACTGAAGTAGACAAATTGAATTTAAATATGAACAGCAATTACTCACTATTTTAAAAATAATTAAACTATTTAAAAAATGAACGACAGATATCATCCAGGCGACCTCTGAGGCTCTCTTCAGAAGCGATCAATTTTATAAATTTTATAAGTTCTCTTGATTGTTGTAAATTAGCTAACGAACAATTTATGTCTGAAAAACTCAATTACATATTCCTTTCAGATTATTATTAATTCAACAATGTATATAATTTTTTTCACTTACATTGCTACTCGGTAAGTTGGTAAGTGGTATCAATGCGACCTCTCACGATAGACTCAGAAGTGTGACCACTCGAAGATTAACATAACGTAATCTCTCTATATTATCGACTACCGAAAACCGTAAACTACTGATATAGATTCAAATTTTGTCGTTGCGAATGGAGGCAGCGTATTGTAGAGAGCTGAGTTGCTGGCTGGATGGCCGGGGTTCGAATTCCGGAGAGGTGGAGATTTTTCATCACCCCCCTCGTCCAGATAGAATCCCAGGCCCATTCAGTATACAGTAAAACGAGTATCCCGTTTATCTTAGGGTCACACCGATCGGAGCGAAGTACTGGCCACATCTCCTCCTCCTTGTCTTGGCGAGACCCAGTGGTTGCGGAGCTCTACCCTCCGTGAACCTCTTGGTCAACTTCGGGACCTGTAGTGGGACACCCTTGACAAATTTATTTATCCTATATTCTCTTACAAAATATCGTTAACTTTATGTTTCTCCCCCCAATTTCTATTATTATATTTATTACTAAACATAATATTGTTTTAGATCCAAATATGACTATACTATAGTTTTTAATTTTCTCGTTTAGAATGTTGTTGGTTTTAACAGCAATGAAATTATGATTTGTTAAATTAACTATTTTCTTGTGTCATATTATACTTACGCACATATTATTTCGTGAATAGCGAAGGAGGAGGAGATACTCAATGTTTCGTTTTTCATGTTGAAACAATATTTGTGTCATTGAATTCTCTCGCGTAGTACATTTTGCAAATAATTATATCCTGCAATTATGCTGTGCGAAAGTGTATCGTAGCTTGTTATTTAATAATTATATTAGAGAACCTTACACTGCTTGTATGCTTAATTTAATATTGAGACCTAGTCACTAGAAAGGGTTTTAATTAATACCCATGCAACTACTGACACTATTGCATGGTCATTAAATATATTATTAACAATTTATGGTTCAGTTTGTGTTTTGATGTGTGCGACGTAAATAATACGCTTATTATTCAGACCAAATATATGATGCAGGCCACTAATTATAATTACTTGCATATAATAATGACAATCAGTCAAAGTTTTTCGTCACGTTCCTCCTATTTCTGTGTGCGAAACAACTGAATAAACGCGCACGTAAAAAGACAGCAACAACGATTTCCCATTTATTCTTTTAAAGATTTTTTTTAAACCTCATCAAAAATACGATATCCCGGGCAAAGGATTGTGAGACCACACACTCGCCCCAATATGTGTATAAATTTAATGAAAGTAATTGTTCTACATTAATTATTATTTTATCACTCGGTAATTTGTTAATGAGACCATAACAATTGAGCGGATTTATAAACATAAATATGTAAACTTGTAAATTTATAATCAAGTAAATTTTGACGTGAATTCTGCCCTCTCTCACTCTCTCACTCTCTCCCTCCCCCCCACCAAAAAAATAAAGAGAATTTTTTATTCACGGATCATTCAATAACCTGATAATACGTGTGCTTAATTTGACGAATTATTATTCATTGCCTTAAATCCGTGATCATGTGAGTAAGAGCACAAAGAGGAGTCTTTTATTCCCCAGCAGAAAGCAGGGAACAGTTAAATAGGAGTCATTTAATGTACAAATAATTTTAATTTCAACATGCATTTTTTTAATTTTTAAAGCATTCTTTAATTGGAAAGTAAATATTTTCCTCAGATGTGAACTAAATAAGCTATTTTTTGAAAAATATTCCCAGAATTACGAGGACCCTGTTCTAAGCATTTTTTTTTTATGAAAAGATAATTACATTGGTGGTTGCGCCTTACTTCCAAGATTTGGCTGATCAGTAGAGCGTGGGTTCAAACCCTACTGACTGATGAGGTTTTCAGCAGGGATTTCACTCATCTACTCCAGACAAATGTCTGTTCGGTACCGTGAGTTCCCCTGCAACCCAACATCTCTCCTTCCCAATACCCTTTCTCGAATCCAACCGTTAGGTGGAAGAGTAGGTCTCAATGACCTAAACCTCGTTGAAAGGTAATAAATAAATAATTTTCGAATGTTGTATATTCTGGTAGGCGTTTCGTTGAGTTATTGACGTGTTGTATATTTTCATTTTATCAGCTTTTGTCGTAGGATTCTATTTGGTACCATTTTGGAAAATATAAAAACTTGGAGAATTTCTTACGAAAATTATTTTTCATAAACAAAAATTCCTGATGTTGTATGCTCACATATTACGATACAGTTTTTTATGGATCGTTATAAACAAGAATTGATTGTTTTGAGAAATCATTTCTCAGCAGTGTGATTTATGAGTGACAGCATAAAACGTTTCCACGTGTACAAAGAAAATATCAGGTTAGATCACAGCTGTGTGCCCAACTTAACATTGAAATATTTCGACAAAAGAAAATATTTAGTATTATGGCATTTATTAATACTTGTACTATAAATAAATAAACGTCATTGTCGAAGAAGTAATTGCAAACTGCGCGTAATGTAAAGTGAGTCACTCTCCTGAAACGAGCAAAGGACCGTCCCATGAATTTCGATCAAGGTCGAAGAGCAGTGCAGGGTTTAATATTTATAAAAGAAATTATATAATATTATTCCAAAATGAATTGTAGACATTACGTGCAGTAAAAATTCGAGATTAACATTAAGAAAGTCTTATGACATTCCCGCCCATGGAGAATCCGCCAGTATCCGGAGGAACACTCGGGTCAGAATTGGAGAAACGCGGGACATGATATAAAATCTTAGCAATAAATGAACAATATTCATAATTAATTTTTAATATTTGTTTTACTTATTTAATGTAAGTCGGAATATAGTATGTTTGATGACGTGAAGAGTAAGACCTTACACTTGGACCCTTGTGATGACAGTGAAGGAAAATGAGCGTTAGCGTAGCTAACGAGGTGAGGTCGGGTGGATGGATGGCTTCTCTCGTGCGTTGTGAGTCCGCTGCGGGACGCGGTCTGACAGGTAAACAGTGGATTGCGAAGGTTGCCATCATCAGGCGGAGTAACATCAACAGTGCTGAGAGTATTTGCGAAGTAAATATTGCGATTGTTGGAACGAGTTACCCACTCAATGGTTTGGTTCTGTTACTCAAGTTAAATGCTCCGTTAAAGAGATAGGAGAGATTGTAAATTACACGAAGATGCAGGAGGACACTTTTGGCGTGATTTATTGGGCAGGGTCAAGCTCGCTCCTTGTGATGTTCTCTTCAGGGTTTTCATGAAGGATTCACGCGAAAACCTGATATTGTATAACAGATATTGCCTCTTTACATTATAACCACACGCGTGAAATAACACACAATAAGTAATAAAATTTATTCATTACCTATGTTTTAAACTTTTTTTTACTTTATATTCTGCACATCAAAGCTTCACTTTGTTTCATTACAAGAAGTAAAAGATTTCGTCCTTCTGTCATTATTTATTGATGCAAAAGGCCTTCTTCGAAAAGTTAATAATTTTCAATATAATATGAAATAGTAACAGGAAATGAGAAAGCCGGCATACGTGAGTCCTTTGAAAACGCCGTCGTCTCATGAAGGCTCGGATATTATAAAAGGATATGTAGAAACCCTGGGGTTCAAATACCCAGGAAAGTGATCACATAAAAAAAAATATTGTCGACCATATGAAAAGTTTGTTATTCATTTATCTTCTTTAAAAAAATTTTACTATTAATAAATAACTGCTTAGTAACTAAAATGCGAATAAAACTGCTTAATTTTGCTGCTTAACGCAAGAAGAGTTTTTCTTTCAATTCATACGACTTCCTTTCAATCATTATGACTTTTTTTATTTGCAGTCCAACAAATAAGAGTTATATATTATCTGTAATTTGACTTATCTAATTTTATGACAGTTTCGACTTTCTTAATTGTCCGGAAAGGCTAGTATATTTTGTGTTTTCTTTTTACATGTTAAATGTGTCACAAATTTTCTATCGATTCCATAAAAATTTACATAGAAAAGTGTTTAAAAACTGTCAGACGAGGGGCTTTATCCACAAGAACTCGTACCCGTATCATTTCAAGCATTAGATCCACTTGGTTCAGACACAAGTTTAGACTAGTTTATATAAAATAGATTATTGTTTTATGTTTTAAAATTTCAAGACATTCTAAAACAGTCCACAGGTTCCTCACACAACCATAATTGGATACTTATCAGTAGAAAGGTGCTAAGTGCCAAGTTTCAGAACATAATTTTAGTATAAAAACTATCTACTTTACTCATTTTTATATCTTTATTCTTCAAACTTTCAAAATAGGAACAAATAATAAGGTCTGGACGTACAAAATAAAAGTTTTATGACATATATAAAATTAAAGTGGAAAAAGTGAGAAATTTGCCAAGCCCAGTATTGATATTTATTCTTTACAGCGCTACCTGTAATACTATTTTTGTATTTTTGAGACAAAAAGGAATCGTAGTCTGTAGATTCTTCTTGTTGTCGGTTGTAATTGACGTAACAGAATAGATAACCGGAAACATTGCAGACTGTTTGTCTTTCACGTCTCTTTCTTCGGTGCCTTAGGCTTTGCACAATCCGAAGGTTAATTTCGATCTTCTGCATCATGACAAGAAGAACACACTAACCGCGATGTTGAGGGTATACTTTCACCTAATCCTCAACAAACACAGAATCTATATTCTTCTGTTTACAGACTGGTCGAAGCAGGCTGATGGTTTCGGCTGCTCCGTGGTGTTCCCCCGTAAGATCTGTGGCTACCGTCTTGGCGACCTGTGCAGCGTTTAAACCGCTGAGTGCTACGCCATATTGAGAGCACTGCGACCAACAACGGGCTCCCGCGGATCAAATTTCCTCACTTTGATTCTCTGAGAGCCCTTCAAGCAATTCAGGCTATGTATCCAGCTGATAAGCTGATCCAGAACATCCAGGATGTGCTTTTCTCGCTCCAAAGTAATGGAAAAAACATAATGTTTTGCTGGATTCCCGGACACGTGGGTATGAGAGAAAATGAGGAAGCAGACTTTTTCACGAAGAGAATCCCGTGGATTTCTTTACGATTCCAAACAGGGATCTTCTAAATTCCATTAAGACAAGGATTCTGAGTGAATGGAGCAATGAGTGGTTAGCTGTCGAAGGGAATAAGCTCCGACTTATCAAATCCTCTGTTCAGTCATGGAGCAGTTCCTGTAGGTCAGCCAGGTGCGACGAGGTCTTGCTGACCCGCCTGCGCATAGGACATTGTCCCCTCACTCATCGGTATCTCTTGTTACTTGATGATGAACATCGGTTGTGAGAAGTGTAGCTGTTTTCTGACAGTGCGTCACCTACTAACTGATTGCAGAAGATTCTCAAGTATACGGAGACAAATTGTTCTGGCTGCAGATTTACCAACAATTCTCGGAAATGAAAAGGATGATGTTAATAAACTATTGAATTTTATAAATAGATCCCACAAGTTTTCGGGGGGGTTTAAATTTGCATTCTTGTTTCCTCTTCCATGTCGTCTTTCCTTTCCGTAATTTGAAAATTATAATTTTCAGAATTTGTATCATTTTTTATGATATAATGTGTTGGGCAACTGTTTCCTTTCCTTTTTTCTGATCTTTGTATTTAGATATTTGTTGAATACAGGAGTTTTTTAGTGGGTATGTTTGAGATATTCGACGAGTCCCACACACAGGGAAGTGTCGCTATGGTTTTTCCCTGTGGTGCAAAACTGCATTTTCCCCCACCTCCAAGGGCTCTAATGACCTTGACGTTGACGAGCCCTTAAACCCCAAGAAAAAAATCTTCGGTGCCGGAATTTTATGACGTCTGAAGTTCTTTCGTCTCTGCACTTCCCAAGTTCGCAAAATTATCAGTTCTTTCACTCTTTTGCTTTGAATCCATTGAATACAAAAAAAACCTAGTGGTGCAAAACCATTGCACATACTTCGTCACACTCGTTCTTACATCTGCAACATAGAGTGACAAAAATATCGAAAATGTGTTATGTAAATATAATTTCATTGTAGACAGAAATTTTGTATTTTCGTATCTCCAGTGCGTTTGCTGTCCTCCTATGTATTTTATCATTATCATTTCTTTCATTTCAGTTTACGAAAAGTGTATTCTCCTTCCGTTTGGTCCATTTACACTGATAAATATTATTGAAGCTTCTTGAAACAGTAAACTAATGTGTAAGTGTAGCAAACAGAAATTATTTCACTGCTTCTATATACCAAACTTTCAATCGAAATATCGCTAATGCGGATGTAATTCATACTAATTGTATTTTACGTACAAAAAAATTTAAGCAAAATTGTTGGAACTGTTTTTGAGAAACATTCAAAAGAGTAACTTGTGAAGTATCCTTTGCTTTAAAGTAGAAAAATCAGAGGACGTGCATTGACAACAAGTGAAGTCTACCGTAGATACCAAATATGAATTGAAAATATTCATTCATTTTCTCAGAATCGCTGCGCACAGGCGAATAGACGGACGGACGGACTGCCGTTATACCAAAAGCAACTTTTTGTGAATCAGGGAAACCCAAATCGGATATTTCCGTCGAAATCTTACTTTCGAAGTTTTTCACAATTTCAAAACTTTCTATATACTACGTGTATGAGAAAGTAAAGTGAAAATTAATGGCATATTGCACCTGATGTTTCTTATGAAATTACCCAGAGACGAAGCAAATCTTTGTTATCTTGGGCGGGTTTTATCATTTTGATAGACAATTCACTATTCGTTTTGCAGTTTTCTATAGCAGTATGTCAACTTCTCAAAATTTTTTGCACATTCTACTGATAAGTATCCTATTGTGAATGAGTGCAAAATCATGTGTTCTGATTCCCGCACCCTGACGTCGTGCGACCGCTTCGCCCTCTCTCTCTCTCTGCCTCGCTTTCCCTTTCAACTGTCCGCTTTGATCACGACATGAGCGTCCTCGCTCCATGAGACACAGGACCCGCTGTTGACATGGCCAACACGGACACGTGTCTTTGGCACTGCTCAAAGACACACATGCGCCGCATTGGAGCACGATATCCGTGCCTTCACACCCCTTGCTAATCGCATTTGGGGTTTGTTTCTCCAACTTAATGATAGTAATGATATGAATAATTTATTAATCTGCAAATGAGCAATGTTCGGTGGCTGACGGATAATATAATATACATAATATGAATATGCATCATACGATAATGTAAAATTTAAAAAAATTTCGCCCAAATATCTATCAAATACACACACGCGGAATAAAATGCTTAAAAAATTAGTACACAATAAGCGAGAAGGATAATATGCATAAGAAATTAAACAATTAAAATTCGACCCATATGTGTGTATACAAGATGACAATAACAAGAGTTTGTAACTTATTTTAATACGCGCACCATTTTCTGTACATTTTTGATCCATCGGGGTCCCTCAAAGTCGGATGAGGTAAGACCAAATGTTGCCCGACGAAAAAAATTAATGAGTTATTATAATATATAATATAATTAATAATATAATATAATTAATAATACAATATAATTATTAATATAATATAAATATTAATATAATATAAATATTAATATAATATAAATATTAATATAATATAAATATTAATATAATATAAATATTAATATAATATAAATAATAATATAATATAATTAATAATATAATATTAATAAAATTAAAATAAATGTAAAATTAATAAAATAAGAAAAAAATTGGTCATAGTTATTTTTATTGACGCGATATTTTAATTCTGATCTAAATATTTATATATTTTTAAGCTGAAAAAATTAAATAGAATATTTTTTACTTTACAATTATTAAGAACTTATAAGGGACGTATTATAATCAGTCGAAAATATAAAATTTTGTGATCTCTTCGGATCTTTGCGAATTCGCTCCGGGAGAGTCTATTGTCAAATTTTGGCGATTATGTCTAATGTCATATATGTGTATGTGTGTGTGTTAAGAATGTTTTCCCCCAATAACTCACGAACAAATTGATTCATCGGAACCAAATTTGAGAATTGACTTAGAATGCTTAAGGGGTAGAAGTCTATTCGTAGACAACTCATTTTAGGTTTAAAAAGTATTTTTAATATTAAGTATTATAATGAATTGTTTTCATGGTGTAATGCATGTCCATTTTTTTTCTCTTACCGGCCATTCCACGTCATATATTAATTTTGAAGCATATATTAATTTATTACATGAAGTTGTGCCCCGCAACGTTTTTATGAAAAATTTAATGTAAAATATAACTATAACTCAGAGGTCATAAATTTCACAGCGCTGATTTAATTCATTGTATTTTTTTTGCATTTTACTTTCTTTAATACTCTGTAGAGGGATGTTTTATAGATGAAAAATTTCGTACTTGTGATTTTCTGCGATATGTGCTTTTGAATTTTCGCTGATTCGGACTACGAAGCGTGTTTTAGACGAACGTCCTTGTGATCTTTTACCTGACTGTGTGTTGAAGTATGGTTACGCATCGTGTATAATATTCTGAATGATTTATGATCTTTTGAATCTGCTTTTCAGATGTAGCTCATTCCAATTTATGCCCATTATGTATAAGAGCGTTTCCACACAGAATGTTATATTTCATTTAGTGGTTACTCTAAATGCTGGTGTTAATATTTCGTAATAAAGAAATATATGCCAAACGAATCCGTGTAAAAAAAATTCTCGAACTCTGTTATTTTAATAATTACGATTTATAAACTATAACATTCCGAATTGTTCATAATAATATTACGTACTTGTGAACGATCTATTTTTTGTGTTTTGTTGAATACAAATGTGTTAGTGTTCTGTTGATGTAATAATACGAAGTTAACTTTGTATTCTGCCTTTTGGGGCCCGTGATCGAAATTGAAGGTGTGGTTCCTTGTTTCCTTCCGGAGGGTGAATTAGATTGTCATCCACGTGATTACTCTGCTTTTTTGACAATAAATTTATTTATTTTTTATTTCATTACGATACTTCAATTTCATATTGTATTGAAAAACTTAGTTGTGTTGCACCCTTTCTTCTAACATTTCATTCTTTTTAAAGAATCCATTTCGATTTCCAATTCGAATATTTTTTTATAGAAATAAACTCATTTTAAAGAGAATGGGTTCGAGCTCGCTTTGACTATCCTGTCCTTAATCTAAACATATTTCTCAACTTTCGTGTAAGATTCAACTAGAGAAAGAAAAGAGATTGAATTAGAAACACTTAAGAGTCGGAAGCGTGTTTTAAATCGAGGAAATTTATTCTTCGGACAACTTCGTTTATTTCCTTCTTCATTCTCTCCAGGTGAAGGAATAACCGAAAGGGGAGTATTATCGGTAAAAGTTTCCTTCAGTAGAGTAGGAATATTTCCGTCTCCACCTCCACCCCCCACCCTCGTTTACCCTCGGAGCAGAGATTTGTTTATTCGAGTGCCTCGCGGAGAAAGCCGTTTGCAGAAATCTTTCGTTTGCGCAAGTTCTCGAAGGGAAGGTACGAGCAGAAGGTTGAAGTGTTTTCTATCGATCGAGAAGTTGACATTGTAGTTTGAGGTAGAACTGAACTTGAACATATATTTTGCAAATATTTCTCCGCGCTTCGCGACCATTGACTTGGAACATATCTGAAAAGTTGTAGTGACTATGTATTGATATTTAGAACCCACTATAAGATACACAATAACTTGATTTCTTTATTTTTGAAACACATTTATAAAAGACGACGTAACCTCACGTATAAAGAAAGAAATAATTGAAATCTTACCATATTTTATGGATTTTGAATAATATTTATATTTTCTGTGAAGAGCTCACTACGTTTCGACTTGGATTTAAGTCATCGTCAGGTCATCGATGGTAGTTGTAATTTTTTAATAATTTATTTAATTATATTATGTAAAGGACATTGATAGTAGTTGAAATTGTAACCTCACATTCTTTCATCTAACATTCAAATATATTAGTTTTCTGTTCCGGGTCGGTATGAACAGTCTTCCATAAATTTTTTTTTAATAAGATAGAATAAGACTATTTTAGGAACAACTTTTTCTTGAGGCTTTTGTTATGCCCAAGATTTTTATTTTAAAATTTAATTCTTTGTAAAAATAGATTTTTAACAAACATCTTGAAACTCAGGTGTATTTGTAACTTCTATTTTTTGAAAACCAAAACTTTAAAAATATATTCATCAATTTTTCTAGGATGAATATTCGAAAATGAAAATGGTTTTAATTAAATTCCCTTAACACAATAATTTGTAATTGAATATGAAAACAGTGTTTTAAGTACCATAATTAAATGTGGGGGAGTTTCAAATTATCCTTGTCATTGACACCTNTTTTGAAAACCAAAACTTTAAAAATATATTCATCAATTTTTCTAGGATGAATATTCGAAAATGAAAATGGTTTTAATTAAATTCCCTTAACACAATAATTTGTAATTGAATATGAAAACAGTGTTTTAAGTACCATAATTAAATGTGGGGGAGTTTCAAATTATCCTTAAGTCATTGACACCTAGTAAGATCTGTGCTACCTACCCTAAGAATGAAAAAAAAAAATTAAACAATTGAAGGTTCACCTGAGTCTAGAGTTCGCTAAACCTCTATATTACGGTTACAGAAACTATCGATAGTTTTTTCCATCTGCTATCGATTGATATTGACAGTACTACCATTAATGAATATTTCGAATGTGAAATGCTAGAAAACAATGTCAACTTTTTTTTTTCAGAAGAAAAAAGCCATTCTTGATTACGTATGAAACATTTCCTTGAATATGTATATTTTATTGGAAGAGAGAGAGAGTATAGCTTTAGAAAGTGGGACGTTTTGGCACTGTTTTTATTTCCCTAAAATAAAATAAAAAGAGAGTTGGTACATTATGTTTCAAACAGAGAGGACATTTCGAAAACACATTGCGTACTGGTGATGACCTCCAGGACCAACCAGCCACACATCGTCGTATTCTTTTTGTATTACCACATCTCCAGAATTTGTTTTATAGGATTCCAAGTAATTCCATTCTACAGAATTTTTTAAAATGGAAAATTAACAGACATAAATTAAATGTGCATATGCACGAGTATTTGTAAAGATAATTACATTTTATTTACTATAAATTGTGACTTCCAATTAACTGTAAGTAATTACTAGCACAATGAATGAACCAATTAATAATGAATCGTTTACGCAACGTTACAATACAGGAAAAAATTTTAATATCAAAATTTTATTATTATATATAACATTTCGTAAGTAATTTCTTCGTTTTCGTTAGTAAAATTCACATGACAAAAGTATTCTATAGTGTTTTGAATACATCGAACGTCGGAAACTATCGATAGTTCTATTGAGGTTTATCGAGCTCCAACTGTGCCGCCAATTCGCCCGATACCTTCGGCGCAGCATTTCTTCGAATATCTTCGTTAACTATTTAGACCTTTCTCTGGGTTCCCTCTATTCGGTCGTTTACTCTCTGAGATATTTCAGGACAAGAACCCACGAGAGATTGAAACATCTCCCAGTTGTCTAAGAACATGATGTGTATCGTCCTGTTGAGCGGTGATTCATGTCTTAACTTGGGTTATACATTTTATATGCGACTGTAGAAGGCAAAGGCCAAACCCGTATCTTCAAATATGTGAGTAACTTCTATACGTTTCCTATTAAAGGGGTGTCGAAAGTGAAGCGACGCTGCACTCTTCTATGTCTCTCTCATATAATAATAAATCTGACATAAAATCTATCATATTATAGACGTTGACCATATAACACACGACTGTAAATGTAATGACAAGGAAAGACAAGAATTATTACTATTTATGAAAAAAGAAGGAGTTTATACATCCGAAAATTGGTCTAATCTTATACGGAATGAAGAAGTTTTTGGAAAATTCCAGGAGAATATAACAATAATGATGTGTGTAAGACAAGCACTGAAAACATATGTTGGATAGTTGTTGCGCCCGTTACGTAAAAAAAGAGATGATACGAAAGAAAGAGACGAATGAGAGAGAATTAAACCCGGATAATGAATGACCTTTGAGTTCAGGAACCGGGATAAAGGATAAACCTATTGAAAAAATAAAAATAAAAATAAAAAGTGTTCTATGTATGAAAACGTTAATAAAAAATAAAATACACAAATGTCACTCACAAATTTGACAAAACAGTTTCGGTTTCCAGCTTTCATCGGTCACATAAAAAATGGCATGAGAAACGTACATTTTATGGAAGTACAGATGACGAGATATTCATATCTTACGATCATTGTGACTAATTGAATGCTGATTCAATGGCCAGTTCAAGGTTCAATACATGGCATAGCTGACTGTTACTTTCTTTGACATACATTTTGAATGACTTGTTTCTGGTGTTAAAAGGGAATTAGATGACCTATAGTCATTATTCCAAAAATAATTGGGGAATACGTTTCGTCGCATACAGTAATATTTTTACCTATACATTGAAAAAGACCGAAAAAAATGCTTTACTTAAAATTTTTAACAAGATCATCTTCCATTAACAGTTACGCATTAAAAAAATAAAACATGTTCACACCAAAGACAAAAAATCATAGTCATTTGAGTTATAATCAGGTGCCCTAAGTTTCGTGAAGAAGTATTATAACTCGCAGCTAACTTTTTAACTTATCTAGGATCTTAGCAATTATTTTTACATTAAGGTTATAGGAGGAGTAATGGTATATGTGTGTATATTAAAGCGTGCTTGTACGTTTAAGCGTGAGTCTGTATCTGTATGTAAGTGAAAATGTGTTCGTGCACGAATGTTAATATGCACACATTTAGAAAATTAATTTCTTAAATGTAATTTCTTTCTCGTTGTTACCAGGTCTAACCATTTTATACCATGTGTGTGTGTATTTTAATAGATTTTGGGTGATGAATTGTTGAAGAATCTTTTATTCTTGTATTACGTATATTTTAACTGGGTTTTCTTTTCTCTCAGTCACCGAACATTGCTCACTTGCAGATTAATAAACTATTGTTATTATTATTATTATTGGGGTGACCTATTTTATTAGTGAAATCTCTGAAGAATATACAAAAAATATTGAAAGCCGATGCTTGTTCACTTACTGGTCTTTATGTGAGTGCAGCTAAAGAATAATCCCTTCTCTTCAAATGCAATCCCCGAATCACAGCTAGAGACTCTGTGGACTTCGAATAGCGGCCGACTGCGCGGCAGAGGGAGTGAACACAATGAAAAAGAAGCTCTGCAGGTTTAAGAGGAGGAGGAGGAGGGTGTATCGGGATTTGAATTAACTCGCGGACCCGGAAACTTAGAGGACGGAAAGAGCTTTGGAACTGTGGGAGAAAGAAAGACCTCGAAACATAGAAACTGCAAATAGAAAAGAAAATCAAGAAGAAAAGATTATCACGAAAGGAAAAAAAGAATATCATAGTGGTTTCTAAAGTTTCTGAGGGTGCCACCCCTACTCCGCGAGGGTTGGTGAGAAAAATTGATATTTCTACCAGCGGTGAAAAGTAACTTATTAGTCGACGCAATCGTGAAATTTTTTAGTGGATAAATCGATTCACTTAAGTTTTGATACGGGAAGGAAAAGTTTGCTTTAGAGGCCAATATATTATTTTCCAAGTCTGTTTGAAACTTAAGAAAGTCAGTCGTGGGAATTCAAAATTCGATTAAAACTAAAAACTGTCATGTATATAAATAATTAATATTGGGGAAGAAAATATGACGTAGAAAATATACAAATATGCGATTTTGTATCAATTGCTTCAATCTACGTTTCTAAAATATGTTTAGTGAACATCTGACTCATTTGACACACTAAGTACAGGGCGTAACGAAGACCTATCTCTTCGCGGTAAAAGTACTTTTAAGAAAGAATATTTCGGGTTGTGACGTAAAGGAAGAGCGTAAAAAGGTTCGTAGCTAAATTTAAGTCATAGATTGAAAATAGAAATAAACAAATATGTGCCCCTCCATCTTCCCTATTTGCTAAAACACTGTCTCGTCACCACAAAGCACAGTGGGCCACTTCGCGAAAATGGCGGACGCGAAGCGTCGATTTCACTCTAGAGTATTTGCTGAAATGATCAACTTTGATTATATGCATATATAACACAATGCAACAAACCAAACTGTCCCGTTTCTATAGCGAACGTCTCTTGACTACCCAAGCGTCGCACGTTGTGATATTAAAACTGACGTTACCAATGCAGGGGCACGAGATTTTGACAACAATCAAAAGACTATATCCCGAAATAAATTTAAAAAATGTAAAGTAGACAATCAAATTTCATCAAATTCATTTTTGACAGCATTTTTCGGACGTTGGCCCAAAGTGCTACGTAAGGTAACGCCAAAGCCAGAATATTTTCGGAACCCCTGTCCTGGGGAAAGCGCCGTAGCGAAGGATAAAGCGAGAACAGTCTAAGGGCGGGGGTGGGGGGAGGGGTTGGTATCGTCACCCCACCCCCCAACCCTTCCGCTGACCGTTCAATGTTGCGTTTTAGTGGTTATAGCCCCTCCACTTCCCGCCACTGCGAACGTAGAAACCCCCACGCTAGCTACTACTGCTGGCGACTGCCGCTTTGAGTGTCTGTGGGTGGTCGTACCAGCCCCCGCTTCCACGTGTTCTAACGGCTCCTTTTTATTGGCTACGCGTATCGTAAGAGCGATACTTTTGAACTCTCCCTCGCTCTCTTTACCCCTTTCCTTCTCCTCCTCCTCCTCCTCTTCTCCCTCCTCCTCCACCCCCACCCCCTACCATAGCTACTTCCCTCCCAACGCCGTCGTTCGTTTGTGGCGTGAGTCAAAGCGAAGCTCCCGCCGCTGTTCGTTATATTTAGAAGCGACCGCCAGTATCCACTCGCTGCGGCAGACTCTGACTTCGCGGCGACTTCAAAAAGGAGGCGACGAAGCGCCCCAACAATTTAGATGGCGTTGATAAATATGTGACGTGCGCGAAGCGACCGTTGTTTGATCGTAAACCGCGAATGGCCGCACAGTTGTAAATTTGCTATTCGAATTTCATGCAGTATTATGAATCGTTAATTCTTCGAAGGAGGAACGTCTCTCAACATTTTTTTCCCGGAGAGTGATAGTAAAACTTAGAAAATTGTTAAAATTGTTTCAACATATTTTTGCTCCAGTGATATTCAATGATTAGGTGTTTAGAATTGACGTCTATATTTTTACTACATTTATATGTTAAGGTGAAACGAGCACTCCAAGTTAGTCAAATCACTGAGATGTATAAATGTTTTATTTATTTGTATTGTAATTATTTTAAACACAACAATATGAATAATAATGATTAAAAAACCTGTTAATTTGTATATTAGTTTATAATGTAGTACAAACAATGCTGAGGAACTCGCTTGACTCCTTTGAAATGCATTAGAGCATTTAGTACAAACATTGTTTATTGTTTTATGCAACTCACCTCAGAAAAAATAAAATATCTTTCTTAGAGATCTTTAGATAAAAGTGATGTAAAAATATTACGGAAAAGTTACTAGAAATCAAAGTAAACTTGAATCACTTTCATGATTTTCCATCTCAAATCACAATAAGTACAATAAGTTACTCTGTTTATTTATGTCTATTTAAGATATTTTTGTTATTCAATTCTACCTACACGAATACTACCTTAAATATGGCGAATCACTACCACAAAATGTTTACTTAGTCTTCGCTTAATGTTCAATTAGAAGCCGAAACGTTACGTGACGATTAATTAAAAACGAATTTTGAGACTACGAACGGTAGTGATGAATATTCATTGATAAGGGACAAACATATATTTGTTATTCTACCCATAAAATAAATTTCAATTGAGGCCCTCTTCCATCAAAATCAAGACAAATACTTCATGCATCGATTTCAAATTTTGAAGCATATTTTTTTTACAAGTTAAGCAAAGTCCCGTTATGAGATTCACAATATTGACACATGAAAGTATGAGAAAACTAAAAATTTGGTTACTTTCCTGTACGTGTGGAGTTTGCTTCCCTCACTGGCGTCTATCTATTTTCTAATATATCTACTAGAGATGAGAAGTAATAGTTTGGTAACAGTGAATGTAAAATCATGTCAATAAAGTCATTCATAGAGATTCATTCATGCAGAGCGCTGAAAATCGACAGGCAGCAGAGTGAGTATATTAAGAGTGTTGCCAATTAGCGAATACCGCCATTTTCTCGTCAAATTGACACGTTATTCAAATTCTCTTTTGAGAAAAGATTAATGAATTATGTGTATTTTGATTTTTTTAAATGAAGAAAAAAACATGCAAAAGTATTTCGACACAAATTTATTGAAATATATTTAGAAATTCATATAAATTGCATTCCCTCCGTACAAATTCGTATAAATTTAATTGCAATTGCTTCTGCTCATTCCAGTATTTCTCCTTCCCTGTTCCATCTCCTAAGTTATATGGTTAGCTGGAAGAACAGGCTTCATGCACCGAACCTAGCGAAAAGATAGAAAATAAATAAATAAAATAAATAATTTTTTTTTCAAGGCAGTTATATCTATAGTGTATCAAGGATATCATATGTCAGGGTTAGGAATATGAGTCAAATATGTTTGGAAATCAAGAATTGTAAAAGAGAAATACAAGATGAATTGGACAGACATAGTAAATCAACAAACCTAGTTACAATTTCTATCATGGAGTTGGAGAAAGCAATTATTTTAGTTATAGCAATTAGTTTATATAAAAAACTACTTTCGTAGAAAAATTATGAAAAAAAATTCATTGTCAAAAAAGCAGTTGCAAATTGCGTATGACGACTTGGGGAATAATAAACTAAGTTACCCTGCGGAAGAAAGCAAGGGACAATCAATTACGGTGAAGGACCCGAGGGCTGCAGGGGTGGATTAGTGGTTATAAAGTAATTTAATCAGATACGTAGTTATCAAATTATTATTTCGAAATGAATCGTAGATTTATTGTGCAGTAAAAATTCGAGATTAATAAGAACAAAGGTATTAAATGACATTCCCACCTTTGGAAAATCTTCCACTACCCGGAGGAAAACCCGGGTCAGGATGGAAATACATAGATAATGCATACAACTGTTCCAAGGTTACGTAAATTAAAAATAAACTATTACAAATAAAAGGATCAAAAACACCAAAAATTAAAAAGTGACCCATCTAAAAAGCGGCACAATGCAGCTTTCTCAAATAACAGCTTCTTCTACGCCTCTGAGAAACTAACCAACGTGTTTCTACCTAAGCGAGATTCCCTTAAGAATAACGACCTTGTAAGTATAGTACCTAAAACTTTCTCGGAAGCCGCTCCTCCCTACGAAGTTGCGTAGCGAAAGGGCAGTCGTAGGGCAGCGCCCAAAGGAGCATATAACAGTTGCAGAGCGGTGGGGTAGCAGGTGGCGCTGCGGAGCGGAGCGACTGAAAGTTAGAGGAGTAACGGTGTCCAGCGAATGTGAGTTTGACGGCGACTCGCCGACCATTAGCTAAATGAAGACTAAATACAGAAGCAGAACGGATGACTTTCTCTTGGTCAAGGAACATGTCTCCTTAAATCCACGGCTAAAAGCTTCTAAAAGCTGCACGCTCCATTACAGAGTTTATCTTGGTGAAAGAGTTTTTCCTATTATATCAGTTGCGTTTATCTATATTAATAAAAATTAAATGCTGTTCGGTGGAAAGCGTATCACTTGAGAACGGCGAATCACTTGGGACCGATTTGGATAATTAAAAAAATGTTCGTAATAGTCGGAATAAGATTTTTAGGGAAAGAAAAATTGAAAAAATCGGGAAGAACTGAAAGTGGTTTTTTCTATGAACTCAAGACCGTAACTCCATATTCAAACGATACAAATGGATAATTCTCTTTTTTACTTTGTTCGTTATGGTCATTTAAGTTAAGTCATCAAGTTTTCAGGAAACAAACATTCGGAACAATTACAAAGAAAACTCGGAAAATTCGGACAAACTGCAAAAATCATAATTTTTCCGGTGCACTCGCGATCATAACTGACGATCGGAACGACATATTTAGTTGACTCTTTTTTTTTAATTGTTTACTTGAGTATCGATCTCGCAATCGAAATGTAAACAAAATACATTGAGATTCACTTTGATTTCAAATTTAATGGAACGAAGTAAATAATTTGTTAACAACAAATTCTGACTTAATTCAATTGTTACTTAAATTTTGGAACAAAACTTCATGGTTCGAAGTCAATCACATTCCAGGCACATCACACATTTCCAGCATTTTAGAAATGTACCGCTTATAGAATTCATCTCGCATGAAAAATTTCCAATTGGCGTATTTCTGAATGTACTCCCCTTCAAATTGAGTATCCATGGCCACAATGGTTGATAGATACACGCAGTTTGTAACTCGTTTTTTGACAATACATTTTATTATTATTATTATTATTATTATTACTATTATTACTTCTCATGGATGACTAGTGACCACTGAAGGGTTAATTTATTGTATTTTTGAGTTCTATTCTTCTATAACCATTGAAGATGAGTAATGCTGTCACCAAAAAAATATCCATACAAACTAAAATTGAATTTGATTTATTACGTTCATCAAATAGTAAAGATATCACGAGCAAATATCATGTGACTGAAATATTATTTTCCTAACCTTGACGAACTTTCGTATGCTCACTATAGAATATCTTATAACATATATTATTAATTTTCTAATTAAAACAATTTCGAATTTAAAAACTTCTTTGTTCTGTGTGAATGTCCTCGTTAAATTGTGTGTTAAAATTAGGGTGAATATTTTTTTGTATCCCTTGGTACAGGGCAAGGAAAACTCCCGAGGAAAAGTATTCCGAAAGTCGTCTTCTTTTGGATTTGAATAATAGGGAATAAGCATAATCATGTTTCCTTAACGCTTAAAAATCTGACTCTAAAGTGAGTTTAGCATTAGCAATTTAAAAAGTCCGAATTAAGAGTTAGACTCTTAACGTCACTGTAAGCACAAGATATCACCACCAGTTAACGCCAGCAGTTGCTCTCTTTTCGGTGGAGACGTGTCTGTCTCAGTATCGCGAACTGCAACTGCTGCGCGCTTTCTCCTCCCTCATCCTCATCACAAAACTGCTCCGTTTGTGCATTCATTACTGTCTTTCGGAGAAACATGGCCCGGGTTTTTCTTCTTCGGGACGAGCGGATTTTGTAAACTGGCTCTCTACGTTCTTGGCTAGGAGCGGTGTCTATTAAAATAATTAATCTTGAAATATGTGATATTTTAATAATAATATATTTATTTATTTATTTACTGTAAATGAGCATGTCTTATCCGGTGGCAGTGTATAAGAAAATACAACGCAAAAATTCAAAAATACATATCACTGATTACTGAAATGAAAAATTGTTAAATAAATCATTAAGCTATATGATTCAACTAATATCAAAGTATTAAATATATAAGAAAAAAATTTTAGTCTGAAACATCTACATAATTGATAAAAAAACAACTTATTGCACGTTATATTTCACTGATGACCCAAACACTCGATTTACCTCTTTCGTGCACTTCACTTCACATTTCCCTTCCCACCTTTTCTAAATCATTTATTTCCCTCGTATCACTCCAGTAGCTTCCCATCTACACTAACGTACCCATTCTTCCCGAATTTGCCTAATCCTTTTAATTTGTTTGCTCCCCTTTTCTTAGAGCGTATTTGAATTTAAGAGAGAGGTTGCTGAGTCCGATAGCG
>NNCF01127424.1:7680-20363 GCA_002313205.1 Laupala kohalensis | reverse complement strand
AAAAAAAAAAATACATTCCCACGAAAATGTCTTAAATAAAGTTTCCGTCTTTTCTTGCTTTTCATACCAATTAAAATAATTAGACTTACAAAAGATAATCCGAAACGAAATATCAATACCTAATTTCTGTAAGCGCTTTGTGAGAAACGGAAAATGTGTTTCAATATTCTAAACGAATCCCGTTAATTCAATTTAGTTCCAGAAATATTCATCAATGCAAATGGATAGACAAACAAATCTTCATTCAATCGATTTAAATTGCTTCTTTTGATAACAATACTGAAGTAATTAGACAGTGAGTACTCATCTGTAGGGAAATATTGTCGCTTGTATCCTCTTCTGGCACACGAGCACAGTTGTATTCCCCTGATTTTGTCGAATGAAGTCACTCTGCATGTTGAATACACACAAAACACAAATAATAACACAAAAGTAAATTCTGCATCGTCATCGGACAGGTGAAAATTATGACGGATAGGGACTCGAACTCGGCACCTCCTGCTTTCTTAACCTGAGCGTCAATGATCCAAACCTCTCTCGGAAGTTGTGAGTTAAAATATATGTTTTTTGTTTGATATTTCGTGACTAATGACACAAATACTATTAAGGTAACTCTTTTGAGTAAATTAACTTTCGTGTCATGTGTTGTGTCCACTCTTTTGTGTTATTAATTTTTGTACTTCTCATAGTTCCGGTGATTGTAACTCATGAAGTCGGCGTAAATCAAACGTGGTTTCATATTTTGTGACACGCATATAATTTTGTATTTTCCCTACTATCCTCAAAAAAAGATTCAAATATTCATAATTAAAAGGTGACAAGGATTTGATTTCACAACTAAGCTTCTTCCGACGTATCACAACAGTATACAACTATTTTTTAAAATTTATTTATTTTCTGTTGCGTCTGCGTCTCTCGACTTTACACGACTTTCAGTCACATTCCCAATACATAATACATATCTAGTACACAATACATATTTTCATAATACTTTTGTAACATGAGTTGTCCTCATCATACCTTCTAATTTATATGTCAATCCTACTGTTTATGTTTCTCTGTCATTCTTTCATTCTTTTATTAACCTTATATCCGCTATATATTCTTTGAAAATTTTGTAACTCTTTTCTGTTCCTACCATTTCTTCCCATAGCGTTACAGNTCTTATCATTTCTTCCCATAGCGTTACAGGCATTCCTTCTGTGGTCGTTCTTCGGATGTATTCTGCGCGTGCATATCCGTAGATGGGACATTCCATGGTCACATTCTATCACTGTGAGAGACGACTTCGCAAACTTCGGTCCCGATCGCCCAACGTCAACGGCTCTTTAACTTCCGAGTACCTCCTCGTGGAGGAGTGTTTGCACCGTCAACGGACAGGTGAAAATTGCGACGGACCGGGACTCGAACCCGGGGTTTCCTGCACTGACCGCAGGTGTGCTAACCACTGCACCACCCGCCTCGACTCCTGCAGTCCGTACGCTTCTTCCACCTGGCCGTTGACGATGCGGAATTTACTTTTGTGTTATGTACGTATTCAACGTGCAAAGTGACGTTATTGCCGTAGAGATGAGTACTCACTCCCTAATTACTTCAGTCGATACTGGACCTCCCATTGTTATCAAAAGAAGCAATTTAAATGGAGTGAATGACGATTTGTTTGTCTATACATTTACATTGATGAATATTTCTGGAACTAAATTGAATTAACGGGATTCGTTTAGAATATTGAAACACATTTTCTCTTTTTCACGAAGCGCTCACAGAAATTAGGTATTGATATTTCGTTTCGGATTGTCTTTTGTAAGTCTAATTATTTTAATTGGTATGAAAAGCAACAAAAAAGAAAAGAAAAACAACACAGGGGTACGTTATTTAAGACATGTTAATGGTAATGCATTTTTTTACAAAAAGATTATTTTGAAAGTATTTTGACTTTAATTGATTTCAAATTACTTACTTATTATTTTCTTAAATTTTGATTTTGTCCCTCCCGTGGCTCAAGATAAGCATGCCTTCTCGGCACTGAGTCTTCCGGGTTCAATTCTAGGCGGGACCAGAAAAAAATTGTATCTTTTCACTTCAGTGTCCCAGTTCAAGTATAACTGCGAACCATCCTTCTTCTACTTTACTCCCAGTTTTATTACGACCTCCACCACGTGAGTCAAGTTGTTGGTAAACCCACCTGACCTGCCCCACCTACTAACAACAACCTCTACCATCCATCTCCTACTTCCTATCGCCCCATGTAGATAAGCCTCAATTCCACTAAGCTACATTTCCCATCCTGGTCCGGGTTTTCCTCCGGTTTTCCTCCGGTTTTCCTCCGGTTTTCCTCCGGTTTTCCTCCGGTTTTCCTCTGGTTTTCCTTCTCGTAGAAGTGGTTATTTGATAAAGATTCACTATGCTTTCGCCTAGAGACGGGATCGATTGATATAATTATTAGCGAATTTAGTGTTATTTAACAGTTACGAATTAACAACAATACTTTCCGAGTGATTTATAGCTTGATAATAATACACACTTGTGAAATGACTTTTTCTGTGTTTTTATTAAATACAATGTTTGGTGGTATTATGTTAATACTATAACACGTGTCAAACAATTGTTTTATCGTTTGGAGTATGTTGAAATGTTAAATCCGCCTCTGCCTAAGGGCCCTTGATCGTGATTGATGGGATGGTCCCTTGCTCGCTTCCGGAGAGTAAATTAGTTTGTTATTCTCCATGTGGTCATACGCAGTTTGTAACCTTTGCTTTTTTTTACAATCAAGTTTATTTATTTACAAATACTACAATGTAAGAGAAAAAAACACGATTTTTATCTTCTACCGAGTGATTCAAAATTGCTAATAACTCAGTTAAAAAACTATGAATGACCACATGGGGGTCAATAATCAAATCGTCTCCAGAAGAAGTAAACATAGTAAGGGACATCCCAACTACTTGGAACTTAAAACCTTAAGGATAATAGAAGGAAAACATGGGTCGAGATTGTGACCGCAGATTGAGTAAGAATAAAATCAAATCTGAATATTAAGATACAATAAAAAGAATTATTCAAATAATTTCGTAATTTTAAGTTTTCTGTTTATTGAATGTAAATTATTATTCGGTCCTCTTCGTTATATATTCCCATCATCTTACGATAAAGGTACAAATAACGAAACAGGTCTTTTAGATTTGGCCCTATTTCTAACAATACGACTCGGGGACTCTGTCTTCTCACAACTTTTTTTCTTGTTCCCAAATTCCCAAATTCTTCCAAGTCGTGTGGCTTTTATAGCATGTTACGGAAACTCGATACGTGAACGGCAGATCTTCCCGTTACTCTTCCTCCACTTGGTAGTTCGCTGAGTTAACGGAAGTCCCCCGGCCACAGGAAACAGCGCGTCTCGGCGTGACCTCTCTTCCTCTGCCAACATGCGTAATGCATAGCTCAGCTCTCCTTCTTCTCCTTCTTCTTCTTCTTGGGCAGGAACTTTCCAGAAAGTGCGGAGGTACCAATGGCCTCCCTCCCAATCCCCCTCCACCCGTCACAACTTTTGTTACCGACGCTGCATCTTCCAAAGCCACTTTGGTATTTCGCCTACTCCAACTACATTCGCTCTCCAGATCATTGAGAGAAATTACTGACAAAATATCATTGGGAATTTTCCTCCGGTTTTCCTTCGGGTAACGGTGATTTTTNATTTTCCTCCGGTTTTCCTTCGGGTAACGGTGGGTTTTCTTTAAATATAGACTCGCTAGACTCTTGCCTAGAGGCGGCGGTCGTTTGTTACAATCAATCTCGAATTTAGAGCTATTATAAGAGTTGGAATGTATTAATAATACTTTACGAATAATTTATTGTTTGGTAATAATACGTACTTGAGAAATAATTTTTTAGCGTTTTATTAAATACAAATTTGTTTCTATTATGTTAATTTTATATTCCGAACTAAACTAATTCCATTTGTGCCGAAACATTAAATCCTTCTCTGCCTTAGGGTCCTTCGTTGGAATTGATACGATGGTCCCTTGCTTGCTTCCGGAGAGAAAATTAGTTTATTGTCCTCCACGTGGTCATACGCAGTTTGTAACTTTTGCTTTTTGACAATAAATTTATATATTTATGGTATTTATTTATGTATTTTGTACGTTTCTATTGTAAAAATGTATTCGCTTGCCATAAGTGTCTTACATTCACTACACGATAATAATACAAATATGTAATTACTTCTTCAGGACCGTAAATTAATTGATTTATATTATATAATATATTTTCTGCTAAAATGTTTAGCAGAAATGTGTGATTACAATTTGACAGAAAATGGGAGAGAAAGAAACAATGCTAGTTCCTTCGTAGAACAGATGGAGGAGTATGTTTCACGTGTTTAGTTTCCAGGAGACCCGAATATGTGTGTGATACACAGGAAGTGAGTTAAAGTAATACACAAAATGTTACATTATTTTCAAAATATATTATAAGATCAATTCGTGTTTCCTAATTAAGAATAATTGGATGCCGTATATCAAGCAGCGTGTTAATGTCACATAAAATACTCGTTCTCCAATTCTTCTCTTCGCCCACAACACGACATATGTTCAGACATATGTTCTCCTTGAATTAAAGCTACAGAATCCGTTCCTTCAGTCGTTGGGAAGAAACTAGTGACGCAAAACGACTGCGTTGGGGGCTCTCCTCCTTCGACAAGACGGTCACGTAACTGAACATATGCTCTAAGAAAGGATCTCTGAAAACCGTGGTGCCAGTATTTTCCCAGTTAATTAAAAAAATTGTAATTACGTAGCATTGCCAAGGAAAATCATATAAAGACAGCGTGACCTTGAGCGAGAAGAGAAATTACTTAACAGTGAGTGGAGTAGTTGGGCCCTAGTGTGTTTGTGGTAAGGAATTTTATGTTCCCTTAAGAGAAAACCGTATTTGGTTTCAATATTTTAACTACTTATGAAGTAATGGAAGAATATGCAAATAGAATATTGATAATAAGGAGAGCAATGAAAATAGAAATGAACAAATACATAGCAGATGTACCTTCCTTGTGATGAGAACGTCAGTGTTACACCGGCGGTTTACATAAACAGCTTAGAAGAGGCATAATAAACCAAAAGCAGAAGGAAAATATGAAAATAATATTGTCGTAAACCAGATGCAAAAAATATGACAAAGACTCTGTAATAGCTCATAGTTGAAGACCAGGGATTTCTAAGTTTAAATATTAAAAAAATTAAAATTGTGTTTTTTAGAAACATCAATATTATCCAGAATTGATCGTAAAATAAAATGACATAATATATCATACTTTTGAATTTGTATTAAAAGGAAGATTATTTCCGCCATATTTAACGATGCCAAAGAACTCATGTTAGTTTCTACTCTTCGATCGGTCAACAAATTACATCTCTGTTCGTCTCGTTTACCGAAAAGAATTTCCTCGTGAGTGTTATTTGGTCCGATGCATCACGCCCCTTGTTAACGTCCTTTCAAGTACACGAGATCCTACATTCGCTCGCTTACAATCCGATGCCAAGATCTACGACCAGGACTCGACCCTCGCAAACAAAGTGTTAGCACCGAGACGTTCCACAGGGATTCCGATCTGCGAGGCATTTCACGACGTCACACAGTAGTCGGAATGCAAAAAAAACCTAAAATAAAAGTCAATTTTGTTTTACTCCATTCAGCCGTCGAACTTCTAATGTCACCAAAACGTCCAACGGAAATGAAACAAGACGTCTCAAATTCTTCAGACAGGACCAATTCAAAATACTATGCCCCTTCGTCTCATAGCACGATCACGGCTACTTATAACCCGGAAAACAACCTTCTTCGTAATCATGCCGGCCGTGAAAGCCTTCATGCATTTATCATTCGCCTCATTATTATTCATCTGATTCTGATTTTAAAAAATTGGTGCTTGTATCATTTTTCGTATCAGTAAATAATTTTTCAACCCAGTTATATCCTCATTTCTCATAAATTGTATACAAACATTTTGTTTGAAAATATTAAATCGTTACTTTATTATTATTATTATTATTATTATTATTATTATTATTATTGCATTATCTTAGCGTTATCTTTACTCAGGAAAATTTACTCGTGTGTAAAAAAAACTTTAGTGAACACTCAGCCATAATTAAAGCAGATTGGTAAAATATCGTTTCTTCTCAATCATATACATAATTAGATACCTTGAAAATCATCATAAAAGAATTTCTGACTTTTGACCAGGATTTCTGCGCGGTCCGACCACTGTGCGTCACTGCTGCTCCTAGAAGCCATCTCTCCTCTTTTGTCTGCTCCTCCTCCCTTCGCTCCGAATAAAAGCTGTCTTCTCTCTGCCCGTCGCGTTTGTTCCGTCGTAATTCTCTTAATGCATTTCTCAAAGACGGACGCGTTGAGAGACGTGTCCCTTCGGAGGAATTCGTTTGGGGCGACTGCGCGAGACAAATCAATTGGAAATTGCGAGCACTGAGTCTCAAAGCGGGAATAATTGATTCGGCTTTCAAATATAGAGCACTAGCAGTGCTATTTATGTCTATCATTATTATCTAGACACACTGACTTTTATTCAAAACAGAGGGCAGTAAATCCACTTCACATACTGGAACTCAACTCTGTCATACGAAGAATTAGAATGAATTAACGAAAATGCTCAAGAAATAACATAGCTCATTTTTGAAGTAAAAGATATTATTGGACATCAAATAGCTTTATTGTCAAACCAAGTTTCCATTGTTTGCACGTAAGAAATGTATTGAATTGGCTACAAAAAATGACCCAGTAATCAATAATCGAATGTAATGCAAGAGGAAATCCTTTTCATCAGTGCATGGGACAATGTCAAATGATACAATAAATAATATATTTCACAATTTATTCTCTCCCTCCACTGCGTGAGGCTCTTTTCCACACGACTGCCAATTATTCATAAGCTCTTCAGCTCGCAAATTGGGCTCTGGTAAGAAAAAACAGAACTACCCCTTGACGACTGATGGTCGTGGCGCCCCTGTTTCTAGCTGAAGTTACGCGGTACGGATTACAAATATGAAATATATTTTCATCTTCAATATCAAGTTGATTGCATTGCGC
This sequence comes from Laupala kohalensis, assembly GCA_002313205.1. Classification (NCBI taxonomy): domain Eukaryota; kingdom Metazoa; phylum Arthropoda; class Insecta; order Orthoptera; family Trigonidiidae; genus Laupala; species Laupala kohalensis. The sequence goes on along the minus strand of NNCF01127424.1, from coordinate 13,265 downwards.
AAGCCCTACATTAAGCTGATAAGATCCTGTGCTTGTTAGTCCCAGGTGACAATTGCCCAAATAACATATGTTCATTTACAGCAAGTAACTTCTATATTTTTCGAAACTTATTATTTCTAGCCACAAATCAGCATCTAGATTCTCGGTGACTGTTTTTTGGCTTTCCTCATTCGCTAATGAGCACGTACGCGCTCTTTCAGATATATTGTTGTTGGCCAGCCTCTTCCTTCCTCAAAGATCTTTGTTTTACTTATCACGCATAGTTTGATTTCCGATGAAGTATGACAAAACACTTCTCAACAAATATCTGCAAAGGTTCATAAAAGATTATTTTCATCCAAAATTCAAAACCCGACGCGAGTGAGATATGGGAGCTCAGATAATGCATTTATAAAAGGTCGTCCTGACCCGGGTTTTACTTGGGTGGGAACGTAATAATACCTTTGCTTTATTTACCTCGGATTTTAACTGCACATAATATCTACAATTCATTTTCCAAATAAATAAATGGATAACACGAAACCCACATAAACAAATTTATTTACAATATTATATCCGCCACTACCCTTGGGCTGTTGATCGGAATTCATGGGACGGTTCCTAGCTTCCTTTCTTTCTTTCTTTCTTTCTTTCTTTCTTTCTTTCCTTCATACTTTCTTTCTATCTTTCTTTCTTTATTTTCCTTTTTTCTTTCCTTCTTTCCTTCATACTTTCTTTCCTTCTTTCTTTCCTTCTTTCTTTCTTTCTTTCCTTATTACTTTCTTTCTTTCTTTCATTCATACTTTCTTTCTTTCCTTCATACTTTCTTTCTTTCCTTCATACTTTCTTTTCTTCTTTCTTTCCTTCTTTCCTTCATACTTTCTTTTCTTCTTTCTTTCCTTCTTTCTTTCCTTATTACTTTCTTTCTTTCCTTATTACTTTCTTTCTTTCCTTATTACTTTCTTTCTTTCCTTCTTTCTTTCCTTCTTTCTTTCTTTCCTTCATACTTTCTTTCTTTCCTTCATACTTTCTTTCTTTCCTTCATACTTTCTTTCCTTCTTTCTTTCCTTCTTTCCTTCTTTCTTTCCTTCTTTCCTTTCTTTCTTTCCTTCTTTCTTTCTTTCCTTCTTTCTTTCTTTAGTTAATGCAGTTAATGACTGCAAATAATGTACATTTTCCAAACATGGGGTTCTTCTCTCTAGTACAAGGAGTGGGACTTCAGTAAAGGACTCTTAGGTAGTTGAAAATTTCAAATTGTTTTGTCATTTCGTAAGAGGAACTAGTAGCAAAAGTAACTTACCGAAATAACTGGATGCTCTTTCCCTAACATCAATGGAATAAAGCAGCTCTAACTCAAATTTCGGAAAATGAATATTAATGAAATGCAAAGAGCTCACTGCAGCTAAAACTTACGACTTGAGAGCAAATAAATTATTTCAATATGAAAATATCCACAAAGGGTTTGATCTTCCATAGCCTTTCATAAACCTGAAGTGTTTTTGGGAACGAGAGGGGTACTTCAGAGAGTGCAAGTAATGAGACAAAGTTTGAAATTAAATAAATAATCAAAGACTTACGATCTTTAGCGGACGAACAGTATATATTTTTGTAATTAGAAGCTCTCAACCTTTCGCCTTTATGTTGAAGTCGTAGTCAGGTGGTATAAATTATAAGGAGAACTAGAATTCAGGAACACAAACGAAATTTTAAATCCATAGGATAAAGTGTTGTAAATAAGACCTCACATTGCATTAACAATGATGGATTAGGATAATGTATTAATATTGGACAAAGAGGTCATTATTAGCTACGTTTCATATCAGGAATGTTATTTACCAAAACTACACTCGGAAGTACGTACAGACACAGGAAAGTTATCTGTTATTTACAATACAATATTATAACATTTTGTGTAGTTACTGCGTTTTCGTAAATATATTTTTGTGTTTATTTTTACGTTTAATATCATGTTCAATTCTTTTATGTTCTTCTTATAATTTCTAAGACGTGACGACTACTTGAACGTAATGTCGAAACGAGATGAGATTTAAATCACAAAAATTGTCGTAAGTTATTTGAATATAAAATGGAAGTTACTTGTAGTAGACAAAATTTTCTCTTTTTGATTGGTGCGATGTTAGTGATTGTTCGTGTGTCAGCTGATGCAGCGGGTACTCACAGAACGAAACACCCGTTCTCTNTCTTCTTTCTTTCCTTCTTTCTTTCCTTATTACTTTCTTTCTTTCCTTATTACTTTCTTTCTTTCCTTATTACTTTCTTTCTTTCCTTATTACTTTCTTTCTTTCCTTCATACTTTCTTTCATTCTTTCTTTTCTTCTTTCTTTCATTCTTTCTTTTCTTCTTTCTTTCCTTCTTTCTTTCCTTCTTTCTTTCTTTCTTTCTTTCTTTCCTTCATACTTCTTTCTTTCCTTCATACTTTCTTTTCTTCTTTCTTTCCTTCTTTCCTTCATACTTTCTTTCCTTCTTTCTTTCCTTCTTTCTTTCCTTCTTTCTTTCCTTATTACTTTCTTTCTTTCCTTCATACTTTCTTTCATTCTTTCTTTTCTTCTTTCTTTCCTTCTTTCTTTCCTTCTTTCTTTCCTTCTTTCTTTCTTTCCTTCATACTTTCTTTCTTTCCTTCATACTTTCTTTCCTTCTTTCTTTCCTTCTTTCCTTCTTTCTTTCCTTCTTTCCTTTCTTTCTTTCCTTCTTTCTTTCTTTCCTTCTTTCTTTCTTTAGTTAATGCAGTTAATGACTGCAAATAATGTACATTTTCCAAACATGGGGTTCTTCTCTCTAGTACAAGGAGTGGGACTTCAGTAAAGGACTCTTAGGTAGTTGAAAATTTCAAATTGTTTTGTCATTTCGTAAGAGGAACTAGTAGCAAAAGTAACTTACCGAAATAACTGGATGCTCTTTCCCTAACATCAATGGAATAAAGCAGCTCTAACTCAAATTTCGGAAAATGAATATTAATGAAATGCAAAGAGCTCACTGCAGCTAAAACTTACGACTNTTTCGCCTTTATATTGAAGTCGTAGTCAGGTGGTATAAATTATAAGGAGAACTAGAATTCAGGAACACAAACGAAATTTTAAATCCATAGGATAAAGTGTTGTAAATAAGACCTCACATTGCATTAACAATGATGGATTAGGATAATGTATTAATATTGGACAAAGAGGTCATTATTAGCTACGTTTCATATCAGGAATGTTATTTACCAAAACTACACTCGGAAGTACGTACAGACACAGGAAAGTTATCTGTTATTTACAATACAATATTATAACATTTTGTGTAGTTACTGCGTTTTCGTAAATATATTTTTGTGTTTATTTTTACGTTTAATATCATGTTCAATTCTTTTATGTTCTTCTTATAATTTCTAAGACGTGACGACTACTTGAACGTAATGTCGAAACGAGATGAGATTTAAATCACAAAAATTGTCGTAAGTTATTTGAATATAAAATGGAAGTTACTTGTAGTAGACAAAATTTTCTCTTTTTGATTGGTGCGATGTTAGTGATTGTTCGTGTGTCAGCTGATGCAGCGGGTACTCACAGAACGAAACACCCGTTCTCTACGACTCTAGCACCGCAATTACAGAGCAACTATTGGAAGCCAGGAGGAGAGAGACGGGTTAACTCCAGCGCTAACCCTCGGGGCGAAATCTCACCGCAGAAACGATTCACTCGAAATATCACGGAAGTTGGAGTTCCCCGTTCGAGACCCGATGGAAGGGGAAAGAGCACAAGCAAACTTCTTCTTCTTCTGCGATGCGAACTGGCGTCGTGATTTCTTTCCTCGTGATGACGAGGGTGGTGGAGAAAGAGGTGAAACTAGGATTGAGGAGTCACGAGACGCATTTAAACAAAATAAAATGGCGTTTATTACTGTCATAAAGTTATATTGTAATATTACCCCAGTACTCGTCGTTTTGTGACATTGTGATAATTGTTCAACTGTGTTCTTTCTAATTCTCTATTGAAATAATAATAATAATAATAATAATAATTTTAATAATAATAATAATAATTTTAATAATAATAATAATAATTTTAATAATAATAATAATAATTTTAATAATAATAATAATAATTTTAATAATAATAATAATAATTTTAATAATAATAATAATAATTTTAATAATAATAATAATAATAATAATAATAATAACAACAACAACAACAACAACACTCGACTTGCCACAGAGATAATACGGATTTTTTAGTCTCGGTGGCGCCAGAAAAAAATTGTATCTTTTTACTTCCATGTCCTATAGCTGTGATGATTGAAACATTTACCCTCTGTGACTTACCACTGCAGTTGTAATACCCAGATACGGCAATCTAGATGCCTTCTAGACGTTTGTTTCCCCCAAAAGCTTCCATGATCTGTGTCTAGTGGGTCTTATTAGCAATCGCCATCGTAATCCTTAGTAGGTTGAAATGAGGATACGTACATACTTGTGGTACATCGTGAAAGGTATAGAAGAATCATCACTGACTCGTATACACATACACATACAGAATAACACATTATATAAACAAGCAAAGATTGTATACAAATGCATAGAGCTACAACATTTGATATGCATAATGGCTATACGCAATAGTTCACAATTACAGCCATAATTTCAATCACAAGCCGAAGGACCTCATATGTATTTGTTCCTGACTTTTCATACATATTTCGTTGGGCCATTCTTTATAAAAACGTAAATACTGGATACTTATGAGCCAGTGCCTGATTTCGAGTACAATTATGAATGCAACCCCCAGCAATACGAAGCAATATCTCTACATGAATTATCATCACTTATCTCCTATCCATGTCTCATAGTCATTATTTATTCAATTTTAAGCCACTGCGCCAAACCTAGTAGCTTATGAGAAGCGTTTTATTTATCGTCTACACGCCGAGTTATTATATTGATTTTGATGTCGTCCTTTTTTCCTTCATCAAATACAAAAAAATTACTTACGAAATATTAAAGTTTTGATTACGTAGCATGTCTGGTCTTTTTTATAACTTTTAATTACAAAATACTGTAATTTATAAGTTGTTATCTAAGTGGTCGGATTTTGCTTCCGAGGATTGTGCGCCTAGTTTATTGTCCTCCACGTGGTCACACGCAGTGTGAAACTGCTTTTTTTTGACAATAAAGTTTAATTATTAGTACAAAATTTATCTTCAATTGCGTATTGATATCTTGAGAAAATATAATTCATTACAAATTTCGGAATTTCGTGACCGCCAAGGGATTGAAGGATCCTCGCAACCACATTCACACAACTCCCTTGTCTTCCTTAACGAGCGCTTGGGGAACGAATCATCAACTGGGTGTAATATTTCTTAAGTGACAAGAGACGAATATAATTATTTGATTGTTTACGTTTAATGAATAACCACAGAGGTATAGAATTGCATACGATTGACTATTTGCTATACGCACAAGAAAAGCTGAACATTTTTTTCGAGATTCCGGAGGCGAAGTCATTCTCTCGACCTCTTGAGCACAGAGTGTTTTAGGGGACTCCCGGTATGTTTTGTATTTTCTTATTCTCCCGATTTTCGGATGTTTTGAAGTACATTAAACA
>NNCF01127423.1:77982-188989 GCA_002313205.1 Laupala kohalensis | reverse complement strand
ACTCACCTACACATTCAATGGCATATTCAGGGAAGGGGCAAAGAAGGCCATTCCTCCCTCAACAAGAAATATATCATGTCTATATTTTACCCATTATTTCAACTTAACTTAACCTGTTTCCTGATGAAAGTATATTTTAATCAACACGTGATAATTTCATTATTATTTAATTTACCATTTCTTCATATATATTGTGACATTGAAGATATTATATCTGTCAGAGCGACTGGGCAAAAGTACTCCCCAAAACTGTTTCAAATGGTAGTTTGAACCCTTCCCTATCCAGTGGCGAAGAATTTTCATACCCTAATGCTACAAAATTTTAATTATTTGACTTGAAATTACTACGTACTCATATGCAATTTTTTTAAAATGTCCATAAANCAAAGAAGGCCATTCCTCCCTCAACAAGAAATATATACAAATTGAAATAGGAACAAACACAATAACGTTAAGATTTTCCTACCTTACGTGGCTTTGAAATAATAATCCAACAAAGACTGTGGAAAATACTGTTCTACCAGAAACAGCAGCTGCACCACATGACTGAAGATAATGTGATCCTTATCAAAGAAAAGTGTCAAACAAAAATCTAAATGTATTATAAAGTTTTGAAATTACAAAATAATTGTCCTCATTCAACACTAAAAATCAGTAGTATAATTATTAATGAATTAGAACTACTTTGGAAAATATTTCAAAGTTTCGTGAATATTAATAATATTGATAATTTATTGAACCACAATGATGTATGGAGAATCAGTAGTTGATAACTTTACTTCACTCAACATGGATATAATTCTTTAAATAAACATATTTCCCAAGAATAAAAGCAGCCCTTTTGATTGGTAAAAGTTTTTCTATGTAATAATGAGGAGCGATAGAAAAGCATTGAAATACAATTTAATACTGAGCATCCCTGTATTTTCTGTTGTACATAAAACTTCTTTAATGAAAATATTGTTTTACAAACAATGATAAGACTGTCATAACAAATATTTCTTACAACAAACATGTTTACATTCAAGTTCCTATTTACAGCATCTGGTTTTAAGTACTGACTGTTGCACAAGCATTACAGGCACCCACAAGGAAGGGAAAACTTTCATTCTGTCATCAAATTCATTGCATTAACTACTTAAGTAAGTTAAATATCAATAACATACCAAACACAAAACATAAAACACATGGTCATTAAAATGTAATAAATGCACATAACTGAAAGATTTCTATTATTCTTTATACAATGAAGAATTTGCTCAAAATATTAAATCCAATAGCTACATTTTGTTCATGGTATTTTTAAGGAAAATCAAAATAAGTTCAAAGAAAATTTCTTTAAAAATTTTCAAAGAAAAATTTTCTTCTTCCAAACTTTAAACAAACTGGATAGAAATAAGGACAGTAGTAATATTCCTTTCCATGTAAATGAGCCAATAAAACTCAGAAGACTTAACACAATGTTTTTGTGACTTGAAAAACTACAAAAATATAAAAAGAGAAGAAGAAATAACATGTCTTGGATCCACAACTTTAAATGGTGTCAACACAATCAAATTACAATTGACACATTCACAATTCCTAAGATGCCTCTAATGTACACAAATACTTCTCACAAGATCAATGATTCAATTCTCTATAATATTATTACTAAACATAGAAATTGACAAGAAAGGCGCTTTATTCTCAAAGTCACCTCTTAATGTCTCCCATCCTGGCCCGGGTTTTTCTCCGTTTTTCTTTCTGGTAGAGGCGGATTTATCATACAGGTTCTCTAGGCTTTGTCTAGGGGCGTGTCTATTGTAACAATAAATCGTGAATTTAGTGTTATTTCAATTCTTATGATTTTTAAACACTATACTCAGAATAATCTATAGTTCGATAATAACTTACATGTAATTTTTTGCTTAAAATTACAAACATATTGACATTCTATTAGTATTATAACTCGCAGCTAACTTTTTATCTTATCTAGGAATTTTTGCTGAATTTTTTGAATCCGCCTCTGCCTTAGGGCCCTTGATCGGAATTGATGGGATGGTCCCTTGCTTGCTTCCGGAGAGTAAATTAGTTTTTTTTTCCTCCACGTGGTCATATGCAGTTTGTACTGTTTTTTGACAATAAATTTATTATTATAATAATGCACAAATGCCAAATCAATTTTACTGCGAATTGCAAATAATAATAATCATCCTTGGTACATTATACAATTCTAGTTTAGAAAATCAACTGACAAAAGAAGTTGAGAAGGAAATAGAAAAATGATTATAACAACTGATCTACTTTTTTTAACAAGGCAAATAGACATAATTCAAAATTTAGTATTATGTAAATATAATATGAAACCAATGTTTATTTAGGAAAAGAAATTTAAATAAGAATATAAAAATGTTCAAAACCAAAAACTGGAGATATTAAAACACTGTTTACACAAATAAAAAAGAGAAAATATAATGGCCAAATATGTAGACCAAAATGGTCCTAAATAAATTACCATTAAAAATTTAATTTTAAATCTAAATTTTGATATAATTCAATGCATTTCCAAAGACAAGAAGAATAGATAAACAGATTACAAGAAGAGTCAACAACAAAAAGTATATACAACAGTCATGAAACTCATCATTCCATCTAAAAATTAATTACGCCATAACAAGTTTAAATTTAGATCACATTTTTTGTTCTTTTGAAAGGAGGGAGAAAAATTTACACCTACAGTTTTTCCAAAGTATCACACTTTCTAAGCCATGAAAAGTTTTCATATCTTCCCCCATTATATTTTGTCTACAATGATAATTTTGATTATGTTACAGAAGAAAAATAAAATAAAATTAAGAATTGTGTACTTGAATTAAAAAACAAAGTTTGGTTGTTAAATCTATAGCCCAACAATTAATTCTTACACTTTTTAACAATTCCTCTTTTACAAAATCTATTCAACAATTAATAAATATTATGAAAAGATTTTTTCATACAAACTCAATAACTAAGAAAGTAAGTACTCTGCTGAAATACTCATTTAATGTTGCCAACCAAGGATCAGTGATCATGCAATGTTTATGTTAATTAAGTAAATAAGTAAATAAGTAAATCTGATATGGGTCACGGTTTTGGGTCTCTGTACTCATATTGTTTTACAGAAATTAAACAAACAAAAAGAAATATAAATTTGTTTTAGGAACACACAAATATGTTTTAAGCTTCTTTTTTTCCTTCTCAAGATTAATTGTTGTGTATAGAAATGAACATGCGAGTGTTTCAACTGCTTGCTTTAAACATTGTTAAATCTTTAAAAAAGCTTTTTGCTTTTCTCTAAGGAAACAAACAAAGTAATTATCATTATCCATCTTCATAAGTAGCAGAATTGGTTTCACAATATCTTTACATTTTGATAATGGCACAATAAAGAGAGAGTTTAAAAAAATATAAAATGGCAGACATGAGCATTATTTAACTGAGATATTTCATTCCTGATTTTGCACTGCAAATGTAGAAACGCATTTTAGTGACTACACATTACAGGTCATGTTTCTATCAGTGTTTATACAAAAAACAATCATTCAAATTATATTTAAGTACATAATGTTATTAATTTTCAGTCCAATAAAGTTAAATCTTCCAATAATAACAGCAATACTTTTACAAAACAAGAGCAAATTTTTATTGATATTCTTATAGCACATACCTCTACTTAATACCAAGGCAACCCAGCAGAAAGAAATTGCTTATTCATAAAAGTTATGACTCTTTGTATCAAATAATGCACTTAATAAGGTTTTTAAAATGATTAAGTAGTAATACCTTAGAGAAACGCAGTTTTACTGGAAAAACAATGTTACCTAATAGTGCAAAGGAACCAGTTGCATTTTCCACCTGTACTGAGAACACTAATTACATATTTAAAGGAAATAAAACATAAAATACATATAAATAAAGTAAATCAAAGGAAATGTTAAAAAGAAACTTTAACAAATATGTACATAAAAAAATATATGCAAGATAATTACAACAAAAATTCAACCTGCTTTCTTGGACTGTTATGATAGAAACACTGGACAAACGTTTCAGTTTGTTCCTAACTCACTGATTCAACAATATAAAAATTATAAATTAATCGGGGAGGCACTATAATGCTACCCATTAAATACACCTTTTATACAAAAATAGCACAGTAAGAACATCACAGTTAAAGACTCATGTTCTACTAGAATAATTAAATGGTTATTAGATTTACATATGTCCAAAAGTATAACATTTTCAAAAATGTGCAAAGAATTCATGCACACACAAAATTATTTCCCATTTTTCTATTAAATATGTCAGCACTCAATATTAAATTTTTGTTTAACACTGCACCAATGCACTAAGTGATATTCTTAATTTGAAGATGAAGTACAATGCACTTCTCTTACTTAAGAATTTAAAAAAAATTGTTTTAAATAAGAAATTTTGAAATTCTTTGTGTTTTGTCAACAATCTATTCAATGCTTAAAAACAGTGTTTTCTATAGTGTTTCTTCATTTCACACCTGAAAGCTATGTACAGGCATACAAAAAGAGTGAATTTAAGATGACTTTGTTGGTCCCCGTTATTGTATTCTGATGTTTCTGATCTTAACAACTGCAACAAAAAGTACCAATTCCACGTTGGTCCTCTTGAACCTCACTGGCTCAATCAAACAATTTCTTCAAGATTTTTCTTCCTCTAAAATGTCATATATTACCCTACAACTGTCATATTACTCGGGTTTATATCCTTTGGTCCATAGTCAAAAGATGTTCTGAAAATATAAAGTGAAATTAATTTCATTAGCAAATCAAAACAAATTAACTACATCAATTTTGAAACCTATGCGTTGAATAACTAGAATGACAACTCCCTGAAACAATTATTTTTCCCCAACAACATTACTACATTCAGTGTGGCATACAGCATCCTCATGCTGCGCGAGGAAATAAATTATTAAAAATGTATGTTCTAAATTATCTTCAACAAATATATTACTCCCATTTTTGAGGTAATTTTTAAGCACTGGTTAAGTTTACTGGATGCGTACAGTACACACTTATCCAACAAATTCCTAAAAACCTAAGAATTCATAAACTTACTATTAACATGCTTGTAATCTGTACATTTCTTTTTACAAAATTCTACACCACATTTTTAAACCAAAAAAAAATGTAACTGGTTTGGTGACTTACCTAATACCTACTCTCTGTTTGTATGAGAAAAAGAATGATGGTTAAAATTGCCGATAGAATTGTTTAAGTATATTGAATACTATTTAAGTATACTGTTGGTTGATCAATACAAGGGGCATTAAAATAAAATAACAAGAAAGTAAGGTACAACACAAAGCAATTTCTCCACATAGGTTTTCACCCCGTAGTGAAAAGCTAAAAAAGTGAAATAAATTTTTTTCATTTTAACTGCCATCTGGTGAACTAGATTTTCTGATGGTGGTACCTATTTATGCTTCAATAGTCCACAATATGAAACAATAAAAAAATCTCTTAAGCTGTATATATTTGACCATAATATCATTGTATGGGACATGACTTTCAATTTATTAACTAATATTTTGTGATACCTTCTTCAAATCGAGCTCAGTCTAATGTATTTGAAGATAATGATGGAAGTTTAAGTCTTTAGTCCCCTACAGAAGAGCATCCCAAATCTTAACTTACAATTAAACTCAGAATATTTTGTATGTTACTAATCAATAAAAAAAACATAACACATGGTTTGCCAACCTATCTAATAGTATTATAAATAGAACCAGTGGAAGTTGTGTATACAAAGCTCTGTATAAATTAATAATAGTAATAAAATTAATTTTTATTGACCATAAGAAGTACAGAAAATATATACAAAAAATACACCGTTACATTATTCAACATTACATTATTCAAAATTACATTGTCCACATACAAAATTACAGTATTAACATCTACTGAAATATTTTTTATATTCGTCTATAATATGTTATTAACAAACTATTTCTATATATTCATTTGATTTTATACAATTATGTCCAACGTATTATCATAACACTATCTTATTAAACTTATTAAACTTCTTTCTTCTTTTAATTCTATTTTTTCCTTTAAGTTCTTTCGAACTTGTCAGAGAGAGTAAAAATTACCTACTTTTTATTATTTTCTAACTACTACTACATCATTCACTTTTCCTTAAACAATACTTAACTCTTATAATTAAATATTATCACTCTTACAATATAAAACAATTTCAATATAAAACAATAACAAAACCCAACTCGTACAATTAAATATAAACAATACCACTCTTAAAATATACTATATAGTTGTTCTAGATTATTTTATTCCTTCATTCTCTCTCATTTTTTAAAAACTTTTTCTTTCACAACTAACCACTCTTTCAATTTTCTTTTTAGTATAAATTTTGATTGAATTTCAATTAAATCATCAGGCAACACATTTAATAATTTAGGAACTATAAAATTTCTCATTCTTTCACCATATCTATTAAAAGTATTTGGAATCAAAAAATTATCTCCTCCNGATGGTGGTACCTATTTATGCTTCAATAGTCCACAATATGAAACAATAAAAAAATCTCTTAAGCTGTATATATTTGACCATAATATCATTGTATGGGACATGACTTTCAATTTATTAACTAATATTTTGTGATACCTTCTTCAAATCGAGCTCAGTCTAATGTATTTGAAGATAATGATGGAAGTTTAAGTCTTTAGTCCCCTACAGAAGAGCATCCCAAATCTTAACTTACAATTAAACTCAGAATATTTTGTATGTTACTAATCAATAAAAAAAACATAACACATGGTTTGCCAACCTATCTAATAGTATTATAAATAGAACCAGTGGAAGTTGTGTATACAAAGCTCTGTATAAATTAATAATAATAATAAAAATAATCTTTATTGACCATAAGAAGTACAGAAAATATATACAAAAAATACACCATTACATTATTCAACATTACATTATTCAAAATTACATTGTCCACATACAAAATTACAGTATTAACATCTACTGAAATATTTTTTATATTCGTCTATAATATGTTATTAACAAACTATTTCTATATATTCATTTGATTTTATACAATTATGTCCAACGTATTATCATAACACTATCTTATTAAACTTATTAAACTTCTTTCTTCTTTTAATTCTATTTTTTCCTTTAAGTTCTTTCGAACTTGTCAGAGAGAGTAAAAATTACCTACTTTTTATTATTTTCTAACTACTACTACATCATTCACTTTTCCTTAAACAATACTTAACTCTTATAATTAAATATTATCACTCTTACAATATAAAACAATTTCAATATAAAACAATAACAAAACCCAACTCGTACAATTAAATATAAACAATACCACTCTTAAAATATACTATATAGTTGTTCTAGATTATTTTATTCCTTCATTCTCTCTCATTTTTTAAAAACTTTTTCTTTCACAACTAACCACTCTTTCAATTTTCTTTTTAGTATAAATTTTGATTGAATTTCAATTAAATCATCAGGCAACACATTTAATAATTTAGGAACTATAAAATTTCTCATTCTTTCACCATATCTATTAAAAGTATTTGGAATCAAAAAATTATCTCCTCCTCTTCTTCGTCTTCTTCGTCTTCTTCGTCTTCTTCGTCTTCTTCGTCTTCTTCGTCTTCTTCGTCTTCTTCGTCTTCTTCGTCTTCTTCGTCTTCTTCGTCTTCTTCGTCTTCTTCGTCTTCTTCGTCTTCTTCGTCTTCTTCGTCTTCTTCGTCTTCTTCGTCTTCTTCGTCTTCTTCGTCTTCTTCGTCTTCTTCGTCTTCTTCGTCTTCCTCTTCTTCTTCTTCTTCCTCGTCCTCTTCTTCTTCGACGACGATGACCTTCTGGGCATCGGCGTCGTCGGCTGGTGCGTTGGTGGGCGGGGCAGTGTCTTGTGCCGCAGACGTGGAGGCGGAGACCAGAAAGCCTGGAAGCGGCGAGGCGGTCAGTAGGGCACAGGCTGCCTCGGCGGCCTGTGGCAGGCGCGACGGCGAACGCCAGAGCGACTAGCTGCGTAGTGGCGACTGTCAGAGAGGTGTCCGAACCGGCGGTGGCAATTGAGGCGGTGGAAACTGGTGTGGGTACATCTGCTGGCGTCGCGTCATCTTCTGGGTTGACAGAGAGAGTCCGCTTGATTTCATTTGCGTCCGGGAATACGAGGGAGGGAAAGCTTCATTCCTCTTCTTGGTCCGAGAAGCGCCACGTTACGCCGAGGCGCCTTGACGCTTTTCTCGTTCTGGACCACCAGCTTGTAACAAGCGGACTTCTCGTAGTGCGGTTCCCGAATAGGTATGGACCCAGCAGTTGCGGGCTTTCTCGGCGAGAACGTCCATGGCTGAACTGCAGACGTAGGGGACGGAACTAGTTAGGATTTTAAATCTCACGTCTACTGTCAAGATGTCAGTTTTGGTTGACATCTCGAGGACATGTCAGTCCCTTCCATACCCTTTGAATGTAACACATGAAACAAATAATTCAGATGTGCAGTTGTAAAGCGCATGAGAGCGCTAAGCTCAGGGTCCCGAGTTCGAATCTTGGTACCGCCTCCCATTTTCATTTAACATAATTAATCTGTTACCTGGCGGTGAACCGCAATTTAAGAGATTTCTATGTACAATGTAATGCACAGCAAATTCTTACTTACCTCTCACTAAGTCTCCAAGTGAACTATCAAAAGATTCAAAAGAGGACCCTCTCTCGAGATGAATCACGTAATCGATGACATCTCTTCATCCGCTTCGTAGGACATTTCTCTGAAACGAACATAACGATGAAAAAGAGAAAATGCAAATAAGGAGGAGCTAAAAACCGCCATACGATGGCGTCTACAATGGATTTTGCATTTTTTCATTACAGCCAGGGAATTTCAGAAAATAATGCTGACTGGGATTTAAGCCATTCTAAGCCATTCAGCCATTCCAAAAAATAATTCATCAATATAAGAGAGAGAAAATTGCTCAAACTGCAAATTTGAAAACAAAATGAGGTCTTGTGAAATAACCTTATCTGGTTTCAGTTTTCTAGATATGTTTAATAAAGATTGAAATAAAAAGTATTTCCCACCACATATTACTTTATTCTAAAATAAGGAAGCAGTCTCTGACACGAACATATCTGAAATCTCTGTGCAAGCGTTGACAAACACTCCATCATCGCCGGTCAATTTCAAGCACTCTCCTTTCGTGTTTATTAACTAAAAAATTAAAAAACAACAAAAAATATTGTCTCAATGAAAACAACGAACTCCAATGGGTTTAAGAAAGTTTATTTAAGTCTTGTCTTTTCAATTTAGTGTAACTTCGTTCAGTACCTATTACCAGCAAGCGCTTCATTTCTCGGTGTCTGAATATTTCTTTTACTTTCCACTTAAATACCGTAAAATATTATCTCCGGAACTTATGTCACGGCCTTCTTTATTCGGTGATCTACGTGGAAATTTGTTTTTCATATAACATTTTAAAATGATTTGTCAAGATGGCAGAGTACAACAGCAACTTAGACCTGGTCGATATTGTCTCGAAGTCCTCAACAGGATGGGTGAAACGCCAGTAATTCTGTCTAATGAAACACGCTTTGTTCCGGGCAATCAAGTAAATAAGATTTTCCAGTTATTGTTTTCCTTTCTTTTTACTTAATATTTCAAAATTTATGCAGGTTCCCAAAGAGACGCCGTTTCTCGTTTTTTCATCCATCCTTGGCGTAAGCTGGATGAAACAAGATGTCTCGGGGGTCATTTAGTACTCGCTAACCACATTTTTTCTTTCCCTTCATCATGCAACGAAAAGGCGTTAGTACTGTAAATGAAGTAGTTAAATGTTCAAAATTGCTTTATTAAAATCCCACATGGGTTTACAGATTATGTAGCCCAGTAGTCACCAATAAAATCACTTAATTGGAAATTGATAATAACAATGGTATCGTGACACTGAAGATCCAATGCCTGTGACTAATGGACCTGCTTATAGCTCCTCTGTCTGAAGGCAAACTGGAGAAAACATCTGCCAGGATGGTGCTATGGAGGTAATATTTCTTCCATTATTTCAGACAAGAGTTGTCCACTGACACCCCCAAAAACAAGATAAAATGAGTGGGTTTTAAATCGTTAATTTTTTGCTTCAACAGATGAGAAACAAATTTTTAACATAAAAATGTTACATTATAGTGCTCTCATTCTCTAGCCATAAGAGTACGTGTTTATTTCAGGACTTGTTCCATACCATTTCTTCACGTCCTTGACAAGACAAATCTCTCGGACACCTTGCTTCGGTCAAACTTTAGGGAAAACGTTCATTCGTTGTAACCTTAACACCTTAGAGTCCAGGAGCTGAGGAGTTTTGTCTTGCAAAAATTCGGGTAACACCGACTTTTTGACGTGTCTTATATACCCTGATGAGCCAAATATGCACTGATTATTATGACTACTGCCCACTACGAGAATGAATTGGACCTGATGACCTGATGACGGTAGGGAAACTATATACGCGGAGCAGAGACGACTGGTAACGATTTAAGCTCCTGCATATGACGAGAAAGGATTGACATAAGAGACTTCGACATAGGGTAGATATGATCCGACGCCTGGGAACAAGTATAACGAAAATGGTGAAGCTGGTCGGTAAGTCACGTGCAGATGCCTCGAGCATAAACGGATAACGATTGAAGGACAATGAAAACACGATTAAGAGACTCGTCATTGGTTTGATCTCTCTGTAAAGCAGGATCGGTAGATATGACCTCAGAGGACAATACTAGTGGATGCCACAAGTACTTTGGAGAGCATTGTTCAGTGAATATGGGATTCTGCAACCGACCAACCGTACGTGAGTCAATGTTGAATCAAAGACATGTCAATAATAATTGCAATTGGTACGGAATACGAGTTAAGCGTGGATAAATGGAAACATGTAACTTTGTACGTTATGTTTCTTGTCATATCAGGTCTTGTCCCGGTACGCCATCTTTCAGACGAACGCCTGCGCGACATCTACACGGTGCTACAGACGCAGGCCGGAGGAAGTATTGGGGAGATTCGTCATGGTGGTCCTGGAAACTGTGCAAGTGACCGAAGACATCGTGAAAGCTATGGATTCCGTGAACTGACTCCGTATCTGAAGTATATGAGATGTCTTCCCCGTCATCTATAGCATCTTCCACCAAGTTCACATAAAGAGAATCACGCTACAGTGGTGTGATGAGCATGACAGTGAGTTCATATTGAAGTCTGA
This sequence comes from Laupala kohalensis, assembly GCA_002313205.1. Taxonomy (NCBI): domain Eukaryota; kingdom Metazoa; phylum Arthropoda; class Insecta; order Orthoptera; family Trigonidiidae; genus Laupala; species Laupala kohalensis. The sequence continues at coordinate 177,717 of NNCF01127423.1, read as the reverse complement.
ACTACCAAATTCGCCAGACCTCAACTCGATTGAACACACCTGGGACGTTATCAAGCGCCAACTCCGCACCCATAAATCATCGTTCCATCATTTAAGTAAACTGCGTAACCTGAATGTGGACATTTGGTTTCAGATACCTACGACAACTTACCAAAGAGTGTGATAAGTTAATTTGCTGCTGTATTGCGTGCAAAAAATGGACCCACACTATATTAAACAGGTGGTCATAATATAGTTGAACAGAGTAGATGTATACATACAATGTCGACTCTCCCATGAAAACTGCAACCTTTCCTTCTTACTCAATTTTTGAAACTAAGGAATAACTTAATACATGTAAATTTAGTTTTCCTCAACTAACTCGTTTAAAGCGAGATAAGCGAAATATCTTTTGTTAATCATAAAATTGTCTGCAAGTTTGTTACATAATATTTGTCCGTGTCTCAAACTGCTGCTGAGAATTTCGAGTAAACTTTGAAGAAATTACAAAAAAATTGCATCTAACGAAACCTTCCTTAAACTAATTTGAAATAAATTTCATAGCAAAAATAGCTAAAACCAGTTCTGTAGAGAGCAAAATTCCGAACCAGCATATTAGGTTAGGTGTCCGATTATGTGCAATAGAAGTGGATAAGAATACCAAATACAGTAAGAAGCAAAACAAGAGGAACACTTATGTTGAAACCATAACTTTTATGTTTTGAGATGTTTCGATGTTAAAATTTTAATGAAACTATCCCAATGTTTACTAGATCTTCTTCAAACTTTAGGTATATGTGCCACCCTATTCACACTCGGCAGCACTTAAGGTGTAATAATTTCGCAAACAATTAAGCGAACAACACTTTCAGATGTCACAGATGGCTGATGGCTCGTGAACTGGCTAAATATGGTTCGCTGTAAAAAGTTGTGTGTAAAAAACACCTGTTCTAGAAAACCAACACCTGTCCCATTTATCACAAACTCATATAGAAACGAATTTTTAATTTTTTTTTAAAACGTCTCAGGGGGATGTGAGTTAGTCTCACGTAAACGCTTATGAGCTCCCTCACCTCTGGGAGTAATTTCCTACATGCTATTGCAAACAATTTACATCAGTTTCGAAAATTTGTTTGAATCATCTTAATTGTGCCAAAAATAGTTTCAATTTACTTTAATAAGTGGATGCAATACAATTCCATTCACGGGCTTAACACAATAACCTTTCCTGTCGAGGGAGTGCTCACCCCCACCCAATCATCCTTCAGGATATTATATGCGTAAGGTATTACCGAGAAGAATTTATAGTCAATCACTCAAAACAGTTTTATTTTTGATCCCAAATCCGAAAGAAGTTCTATTATTCACCCTTCTGTACATCCTTTCACAACTATTGGGGCCTAACACGACACATCTGTAAGCCTGGCAGGACAATCGATGCTAGTAACAAACACGAGAGGTTTTACGTCAGTGGCGCTAGGACACACTCAATAGGCTCATAAGCACTGCCTGTTCTGTAAGCAACAAAAAGCACTCTCTTCCCCGGCAGGAAGAAACAAAATTGTGTTTCTAGTGAATTCTGTGGTGAATGCCACCACACTACAATGATACTTTTCACAAAAAGGATGAGTCCTGCAGTGACATCACCTTCAAAACCTGTTTCATCTTAACTCACTGCAGCCAATTACCATAATACAACCATAAATATAATACTACCTTATTTTCCTTCCTGACTCAGAGTAGCATACATTATAAATACACCACCGAGCGGCGGCGCGGATTAGATTAGAAGACAATTAAATTTTCTAATTCAGAGGATTTTGTATGACTTTATTTACGTAATTTGAGCAAAAGCTCAATAATTGTAGGACACGACGGTGAGTAGTACTACCACTTACTTATTGCTCTGTACAGGTTTGATTAATGTTCCGTAGTAATTTTGATTTGAATGTACGTGGTCATAATTTTTTCACGAACATTACCTTCACTTTAAAGTCAAATTGTCCCACAACAGGTCCCCAAGGTGCGTGCCCAAGGGGTTCACGGAAGGTACAGATTCGCAGTTACTAGGCCTCGGTACTAGGAAGAGGAGACGTGGCATCTCGCTCCGGCAGGTTTGATCCCGGGATAGACCCGATACTCATTTTATAGTAGGCTGACAAGGTCTAAGAGTTATTCTGGACATTGAGGTGTAGTGAAAAAGCCCAACCCCACTGGAGATCGAACCCCAGCCATCCAACCAACAACTCAGCTTACCTTCACGTTACGCTCGTAAATATGAACAAAAAAGCCTAGACGCTAATATCAAATTTTGCGTTATACAACATGTCGACTGGTCGGACGACATTTTTCCAACTGTTGTTCGATCGGTAGGCAATAGGACAGTTGGAAGTGAGTGCGTAACATTCCAACGATTTCTGCAGATGAAAAAGACTTCTTGGTAACTGCTGTAAAGTGTGATTTGTTCTTAAAACGTCGAGCGAAAAATTGCAAATAACAGAATCAAATGCGATAACCTTGTAGAAAATATCTCTCAACAAGATCAGTCATTACCATTTTTGCGATTAACGTATTTGAAATGAGTTCTTCCATTAAAATCGTTCTATTAAAATCGCGTATTTTGGCATTTCTTCAAAATTTATTTGAAATCCAGAACTTAACATAGCACAGCTGTAAGCAAAAATAATATTTCCAAAAATTGTAGGATTTGTTTTTTCAACAAAATTGTTAATAGCAATCATTTCAAGAGTAACTACATTTACAGGTGATTTTTCTCAGTCTTTTTCAAAATGGCGTCAGAAACACAGGAGTTACAAGTTCGAAAACTTGCAGCTTTCATGAAAGGGTCGATATACATCTAAAATCCAGAGTTACCAGCATTTGTGCAAGGTAAGGTTGTTTTCAGCTCGGGGTACTGGATCATTACGTTGTGACATATTAGAAAAACCTCATGGGTTGAAGAACATTTTTATATGCTTGTATGGTGAAAGATCATTTAATGTTCTGTTTTCCGCATCTTAAATGTGTGCCTGAACAACGGCTTACGCCGACTCTACCTAGAACCAAGTGACTTTTCCGGCTCGGAAAAGTATTTTGGGAAGCCACTCTCTCTCGTCGGTCGTCGCTTTGCGGCGTCTCCAGGACAACGGAGGTAGTTGCGACCCTCCATCTTGTAGCACGTGCGTCAACTGTGGGTGCGTAAATCTGGACCAGGCTCTAATGGTTGGTGAAAGTTGTTGCAGACATCACCTTTCAGAAAGAAAAATTTAATCATCTGAGGTAGTGGTGGCTTCAGGTAGGTGATAAAGACGGAAACCCCACCGCCCTCGACAGCTTTTTGCGCAATGACTCCATTGAGACGAGGAGGCTATGATGGTGAACGTAGGGAGCAGGTAGCTCAGATTCTGCTGATGTACGCGGGGGTTGGCATATGAGAGTAGTGAAGTATTTGGTAGTCAGGTTAGACTTGAATTGTTAAGTGAATCAGAGTAACTGTATCAAAAGTAAGGTATTGCTTCGGAATGTTATGTTTTGGGTGCAAAGTCTTAAGCATTCAAATTTATAAATATTGTATATATTTGACGTATTAAATTATGTACATAATATTAAATAATTATCACTCTAACTTTCTAGGAAAGTTAGTGGTGGCAGCGAGAATTAAATTTACTGTAGCGTGGTAGGGGTAGTAGCCGCTTATTTCTTATACTGTTAAAATGTTTACGTTTGCGCCAATTCTCATCAGTATCCAAAATACGTTATATAATGGATGTTTCAGTGCACAGTATGAGAATTTAATTTTCTTTTGTACAAATTATAATAGTAGACGAAAATGGTAAGATTAAATACGTACGTAAATTATATGATAGCACATGTTATGTATGGAAAAGTATATATTTTGCTGCAAGAATCGTTGCAAGATATCTCATTAACATTTTCAATTAGTCCATAAATAGTCGAATACAATGTACGTTCTGTTGTAGGAAAAACAAGCTATCTACAAATATTTCTTACGCGCGAATTCAATTTGACTGCGCATTATGTAACATTTGTCACCAGACATCCAAACACAGCTCTGAAGATGGTAAACTTGTTGCCGAAAACTCTTTGCGAATGCAATAGAGAAACTACGACACCATTATTCTTCAGAGAAATGAATTTCTTCTAAACTGAACAGTACGGATAGTAGTTTTTCCGCACCTACTTCAGGGGAATGCACCTTACGTTCCTCAACAAGAATCTCTTTCCCAATTCCTTGGCCCAAATCATGTGGTTCGGAGAACCTACGGACCTGAACGTCCGACCTTACACTGAATATAATGCAACAATTAGATGTGTTAAATTAATCAAATGTATCTCTTCTTCTCGATGAAGTTTTCACGTCCGACATTGTTCATTACGACTCGTTTCCTCTTCGCAGAAAACCATTTAGAAATACTTTCTTATCATCTCTGCTGCTACCAGACATTCCACCATCCACACTGCAGTAGCTGCGACCATTCCACCACCCCACAGGATGAACGCGGACTTCATGTGACGAACTCTGAGGACATATGGTGAACGGCGTTTCCCAGACAGAGGCAGCGGCAACAGGAAATGCGTAACCATCTTCTCTTGTTCGGTCACATCTTCCCAGTGCGCGATCAGTCCCGCCTGTAGCGCGCGCAGCAACAAGTTGTTCAACATGCGCGTGTACGGTGAGTGGCGGCGAGCAGTGAACATCACCTGTGTCAGAGTGGTAAATAGCGTTAGAGGTGAAATGAGGAATATTATTTTGTTTATGAAACAAACCATGGGATAAGTATGGAAATTATTTTCATCGCGCAGTTTAAACATACAGTAAAATTCTAATTACCCATAAACTTTGAACTCCAATCATCCGGATCGATGAGAGAGAAAAATCGGAGATTTAGAGTGGGATTCATAACCGTATCTGGAGGCATACTCACACTTAACTCGAATTTCAGTCCAGTGAGTGTGCTCCCTCACCTCAGAAATCCAGATTCAGTGTAGTCCACTCACACTAGTGTTAGGTGAGTATGAGTGGAGTTCGCAGCGAGTTCGTATGACCTTTTGACGTCAAATGGCACGAGGGAGACTCGGAACTTGCTCCTGTACCATGCGTGAGCAACTCCATTGAGCACTAGTAAATTCACTACTTTAGCAACGTCGTGCACTGTCGCGAAACAATTTCACTCATTAGGTTATTAGTATTTGCGAATAGACCTTTAAGGTTATATATCGTATATAAATATGTAAGTCAATAAAACAATAATTCCTCTATCTTCATTACTATGAGAAAAGTATTTGGAACAAAATAATTCAGCACGTGTTCTAAAAGTAAAATTGCAGGGTGAAAAAAGATTAACGCTTGACTCCTCCTAACACCTCCTACGACCGTTCCTGAGAGGTATAAGAAATTCAGCTGCGACGTGCCCAGTCAAGTTGCCCACATGTGGCTTCCAATGGCACCAGAGCCAGGTGTGAGTCTCTTTCCGTTCGGACTCCGTTAGATTATAATTTTGTTCACTTTGATACCGTGTGTTTTGAATAACAACAAACGATAACGCATAAACTAGAACGCCAATAAAACGAACGATAGATAAACACAATATATAATAATGATAAACTATGAAGCACTCGAATACTGACTCACTGAAAAGTGACAAAATTATACTCTAACCTCACTTATTTCCCTCAAGTGGCCGAGAACGGCAACTCGAATCTCACTGAAACCTCACACAGAAGTGAATGTAGTAACGACTCTGAATATCAAAATCGTCCTCTAGTAAGAGTTAAGAGTGAGTGTTCCTCATATAAGGACTATAAAACTCACCCTTAAAGGAAATTAGTAGTAAACAAGGATAATGCAATTATTGTGCATTAGTGCTACTGCAGAACTAGTATAACAATAGAGCAGGCGAATTTTTCGAATTTAACGGTGACCTCTCCCACAGGCTAAATTGTTTACGCGACCAGTGCATATTTTATTATACTCCTCTAAAGTATTACTCCGATGAGCACAGAACTATGGTAGAAATGTCCAGTTTTCAACTTCTTCTGCGTCTATTCACCCGACTCTTTGCTAGTTATGTTTTCAATCAAACATATGCGATTGTTATGCACGTGTTTTTCATAAGATTGTGAGTTAATTCTCCAACATTGTATAATGATAAATATAGACAAGAACTATAAAGTTTATTACTGTGTTAATGTTCGTACTATACGGTGTTGTATAAATACTTTTTTCTCTAGGAGATACTTTTTTCTTTTTAGTACGCGATCACAATAAATTTGCAATAAGCTCATTTTATTGTTTGTTTTTACGTTATTTTTGTTTAGAAACTATTTAACAGAATATGCTTGAAAATTGTTTTGTATTTTTTTGAATGTGTATTTTTATTACATTTTGTTTACTTTATCAGGAATGCAAGAGGTTATATTGTTTATTACATACATTTACAATGAGTTTTTAATTGTGAATAATTAGTAATTATTGAGAAACTGTTATTTATGAATGTTTTTGAGTAGCGCTCTAATGGTTACGCCAGCTTCGTATAGGTGTGTTAGTTGCTCTTTTGTTGTAAACATTCGCAATTATTTGTTAATAACAATAGCAATGAATTTCGTTTTGCAGTAATAAATTAGTAATAAATGTGTAATAACACATGCACCAAAAAATTTGAAAATTTTGAATTTGGAGAAGGTTCCAGCTTCACAGTAAAGCTGGAGCAACCCCATATATTTTTTAAATACAATAGAAATAAATTTCAATTTCTAGTAATTAATTAGTAATAAATGAGTACAAAATTCTCAGGTATGAGATTTTCAGTTATACCCTAAAGGTTGTTCCAGCTTCACATCGTTGCCATTAGAGTATAACTGAAAATCTCATTTTCCCCTAATACGATGTTAATATTGTCCATTCGCATTCCCTGTCAAGTAACTGCGACNGGGGTTGCTCCAGCTTTACTGTGAAGCTGGAACCTTCTCCAAATTCAAAATTTTCAAATTTTGTGGTTGTTCCAGCTTCACATCGTTACCTTTTATGTAATTATCAAGTCACTCTCGTTACGGAGAGATAATACTAAAAACCGAAGATGCGTTCAATTATACTCTTTTACACTACACTAATATACTTCTGATTTTCCCCTAATACGATGTTAATATTGTCCATTCGCATTCCCTGTCAAGTAACTGCGACTAATTGAAAGAATTTTAACTTACAACTTCCGAGTACCTACTCGTAGAGGAGTGTTTGCATCGTGAACAGCCAAATTGCGACGGACCGAGACTCGAACTCGGGACCTCCTACTCTGGCCGCAGGTGTGCTGTCCACTGCACCACCCGCCTCGACTACCAAATCCGTACGCAACATCCACCTGGCCTGTCTCGGTGAACCTGGATCACATCCCCATTCAGCGGATAAGTGAGCAAAGGCGGTTCCAATGCTTAAACATGGTTTCCGCGTACCTACGCGACGGATGCCAATTTTAACTAACAAACTCCTGGGGCTAGACTCGAACCCGGGACCCGCTGCTCTGGCCGCAGGTGTTTTATCCATTGCACCACCCGCCTCGACTACCAAGTTCGTACGCAAAATCCACCAGGTCTGTTCCGGTGAACCTGGGTGACATCCCAATTCAGGGGATAAGTGGCCACAGGTGGCTGTTGGCGATGTAAATGAAAGAAGTTATCAACAGGTATTTTCATTTAAATGGGAAGAATAATCGGAATGCGAAAAGAAAAAAGTAAATGACTCACATACACTTATGATCTTCGAAATTTAGTATAATACATCTCAAAAGGAAATATCGGAAAGAAAAGATAAATCTCCCCTAATGTATATCTCTTATAACGTTTTCCATTTACTGCTCCGGAGTGTGTAGTAGTTCATCACGAGTGCAAAAATGCTGTTCCATTTGAGACACAAGTTGCACCTGTGCGGCCACATGGTTGTTCTATTTGTCTAACGATGCGCACTGAGAGCAACTCGACTTTGAGTCTTTTCTCGGTGGAGTCAGTGCACCGGCCGCGTCGTTGAGGGTAGTTTAGCATGTAGATAACGCATCCATAATGTATGCTATGAAGTTTTTTAAAATATAACTTTTCACGAGAACCACAAGGCACATAATCAAGTACTACACAACACTGAGCGACGTTTATTTTCTCTGAAACCTAGCCACCAAGGTGACCATGCCAGGATCGTGGAGGAAGGATTATGCGTTTAAACGTTTAACTCCTCCGGTGGAGTGGGGAACTCGTGCGGAACAATGACATTTTTGGCCCGTTCTAGTACGCACCCACGACGGGGAGGGGGCTAGAGATTTTGACTGAAATATTCGTTTTTAGTGTCACTGATACCGAAAGTTTTTTAATACGAAGTTCGTAATACCGTATTGCCAGTAAAAAAATCGGAAGGCGGCTGGCTACCTCCCTCACTGACACTTCTTCGTTCCCAAGCGTCTTGACCCAGAGTTGCTCTCCCAGACACACAACCTTTCGCTCAAACCAACATAATTACCCTTCGCGATCGGAATGATTGATTACTGGATATTTCTTAGTGCTAACTATTTTTACCGTGCATGTAAAATACAAAAAATAGTTTTATTTTGGATTCTGCGCAAAATTTCGAGAAAAATGGTACCAAACAATATCCATTTTCAAGCAATCACTTTCCCTTTATTTTATATACAGAAGATTAAACTGCTGTTGTCAACATCAATATAAGACGTATGAAAATCGTTTCTTTTTTCTTTGTAAAGTTAGTTTGCGTACTATATAGATAAGAGTCTTAAAAGTGTAAGAGAAAGCGGGTGTATTGGTTCTACAACAGGTTTTAATATGAAGAGGGTAAATAAGAGGGATAAAGTTGTAAAAAATTTCTAAATTTTTGGAATATGACTTGAAAGTGAGTAAAAGCAAACGGGGGTGGGGGGTGGAGAGTGTCTCGCGAATTTATGGGAGATGGTTTGCGTCATAGGGTTATGGGGTGTGGGAACCTCTGTTTATATCCTAACGAACCTATGTTCAAGTTCCTCTAGTCCCTCCCATAAATAAATCCTGGGTGCGCCCCTGCAGCGGAGTAAATGGAAAAGGCCATTAGAATTGCCTTAGAAGTAATAGTAGTTCACTCACCGGTTTATCACCAACTATGCATTCGCTCACACGGTGTAAGACAGATCTTCCATTCTCGTCTGTGAGCTCCTCTCTCCGCAGCATGTAATCCGCTGCAAATTCTGTGAGAACAATTGCTTCTTCATAATGGGTCACTAGACGAAGTGCGTTCTCGAACAACACGAAGCCCTCTGTGGAAATGTGAATGCGCGACGCCACGGCGCCCATAATAGGGTCTTCGCGCGCAACCCTAGCACTCACATTGAAAGCGCTGTGTATTATCTGTACGCTCTTGATCATCTGCAACAAATTAGCGTATCGAACAGTTTCTATAGATACATTGGAAGTACTAGTCGTATTCACCCGGCAAAAGGTGAAATTGAGGAGTATTATTGAAATGGAAAAATAAGGATAAATGAAAAGGAGATACTCAGGAGTGGGAAGACCGAGCACGAAATAACAAAAGCATGGCAGACGAGATACACCAACAGTGCCAAGGGGAAAGAGTCGTTTCATTACATTACAGGTGTGCGCTTCAGAAGGAATAAAAAATAGCTTCATACAAAGGTGTATGTGATGGAATCTAACAGGACAAGGAATTTTGGCAATTATCTCAAGAAAATTGGAAAGCACGACGATGCTAAATATGTGTAGAAAAAGAGATGTAATTGTTGAACGTGTAATGAGGGACTGGGACTGTATGGGAAAGAAAAGGATTTTCATGAAAAGTACATAAATTTCGTGAAAAGAAAAATTTAAAGGAAATGAACGAAATGATAGAAAATGAAACAAAATTACCACAAATATAGATAATATTAGACTGTTAGATGTAATCAGAGACTAATTAAAAAATCAAACAAATGTAGTGAAAAATTACCCAAATATCAGATGAACGACGGGATCAGCATGTAGTAGTGTATAAGCCAAGAGCCAATTTAAGCGTTTTTATGAAACATTACGTACGTAATTGCAGTTCAATAAGAGTAGGTGTTGTATAGGGAGATGTGTGTGTAGGACGTGATGTCCTAGGGGAGATATCAATAATTTTTTTATTTTACCTTCTTATATCTACCGATCAAACTTCGTCAAAATGTGTGAAGCTGGTGGAAGAAGTCAAATTCAAGTAGGCGACGCTGGGTGTTCAGCTTGGGGGGGGGGTGAATCTATTTTTTAAGTACAACCTGCTTAATTCACATTAACTGGAATGCTTCGTATTAGTGATCAGAATACTCACTAAAAGAATATGCTTTGAATGCTCGAATTATGAAATAACATAAGCGGGACACGAGAAATCAACATGTCCTTTCAATGTTCTATTGGTTTATAATTCTGTTAAAGAAGTGTTTACGTAATATATACAGTAAATGTAAAATACATTCCTACTTTGTCTAAGTTCTGAAAAGTGCGACTTCTTAAATTTATTTTGTCAATGCTATTAATATTTTCTTTTTCATTTACCGTATTCTTTTATTGTTTACTTTTCGTTCTTTGAGTATTTCATACTTCTCATCTACTTTATTCTTTCAACACATTTATTACAATTTTTGAGTGATTGCTGTATTGTTGTCCAAAGTGGATGGTAATATTAGGTTACATGTTTTATGAGTAAAAACTGATAGTGATAGAAACAATATAAGTGATTAATAACATAAGTTGTCAGAATTGCTGAACACCTACCTCTTTGAGAGAATCTATTTCTTTCATTGGACTCGGCACAGAGAGGGAACTGGTGACTCTACTTTGAAATAAGGCGTTGAGTAACATTCCAAAGATCACTAACGCGAGCCCCAATTCCTTTACCAAACGTCTACCATTACTCCTGAATGTTCCAAATAGAAAAGCCACGTAGACATCCAACGCCGCGATCACAGCACCACTTCCACTCACCAATCCCATCGTCACCCATGCCAATACCAACGCCACTATCGTCACCAACCAAACTTGTTCTGGAAACGAGCTCAGCATACTCTGTATAAAAGACATGTCTCCGGCGGCGCGAATATAGACACACGTGTGTTCCGAATCGTACGGATATAAGAAGTCCACTTCTTCGTCTTCATTGTCACCACCAAAGCTGAAGAAGATGGCGTCGGCAGTGGCCCGTGTCAGAGCTCTGCTCAGACCCCACCGCACACCGTCACGACTTCGAGCACCAACTACAACGTTTGGCTGTGTCCAGCACAAGGGTCGAGCGCCGGTATGCTTCCCGAGGAGCAACGCAGTCTGAGGCAGCACCAGATAAGTCCACTTACCTTCATGACATTCTGTTTGTTCTTCCTCGGACTCTGAAAACACTACTAGGACGAGGGAAGAACCATGGAAGTCGTAACCGGTTAGAGGGGATAGTGTGGTATTAGGGATCAGCAAGAATCGAGGGGGACGGCGGAAGGGTCGAAGTTGGAGGAATCCTTTCGAGGGAATCCAGGCGACGGCACGAGGCGCTTCCCAGCGAGCAAAAGCTCGGTGAGCACCAGGAGCAGCTGCAAGTGATGGCAGTAGCACCACGAACAAAGCGTCCACATTCCACAGGGGAGTGCCGCGCAAAGTTGACAAAAGACGGGACAGTTGAAAACGTACTTTGTTGTATTCATAGTTCGCGGGAACACAAGTTGCTGCTTCCTTTGATGAAATGGGATGTCCATTCACATTCTTTGTATCAAGAGTCGAAGCACAGTCTTTCGAAATTAGAGTGGATAAGTCATGAGACGCGGAGAAATTTTCTGATCCATTTAACACTTTCAAGGATAATGAAATTTGACTTTTGTTTTCTGGTGCATGCAGTACGAATCCTCTTAAAAAGAACACGAAAGCGTCGGGGTAACGTAAACTGTGCCATGGAGCATCACGAAAGCGTTCCCAATTGCTTCCATCAGGGGTTGCGACGAAGCGAGGGGTGGTGTATTCCAGTCGCTGGTGAATCAGGGAGAAGTGTTCGGATGCGACCCCATCGAAGACCAATAATACGGTGGTCGCACTGGGCGCGAGTAAGGTTTCTATATCTGTAAAAAAATTTTTTTTGTTGTACCTGTATTTTCGTTCATGAATCGACACATGGGGGACATTGGTTAGCAATTTTGGTCATATGCAAATGGCTTCGCCCGGTTTTCGAATACAGAACTTCCTGATTTTACCGAAGGAATGGATGTGCCCAGTGTTACCGGAACACTCATGAAGAAATGGTGTAGAAGAGTCAGGGCACAGACGAGTGGCCCCGAGGATCGAGCCAAAGTTGGAGCAAAAAAATATACTATTTCTACTAGTTCAATAATATGAGATTCAAAGAAGTCAGAACCAAACAAAAGTTTTGCAACTTGTAAGCGTCAAAACGTAAAACAATCAATGAAATAAAAAAACGCAGATATTAGGTATATTTGTAACACTCACTCTCCAGAGACATTCCCACCCCATCTCTCTCTCCTAGAAGTTTCGTAGGTCTGACCGTTAGTTACTTACCTTAAAGACAATGGGTTATAGAAAAATTTCCGTTTCACCCTAGATTCCATGCCTACATGAAGATAGAGTACATTGATTTTAAGTTTACCCTTCAATAAACGTGGTCTCCAATTTTATGCTACAACTTGTCTTCTGAGTTAAAACACAGCATGAAAGAACGACTGTTCCTCCCTCAGAGAGTGGTAGTAGAACAAATATATAATTCAAATTAATTCTGAAAGTTAGAACAATCATATCGGTCTTCAATGTATTCAAATTTGTTTACAATAACGTAAGTTTAAAAAAAAAATCAATCAAAGTTTACACATGCCTGAAACACTGAAATAGATCCCTTATTATTTAATGTCTAATGACCAGGTTCAGGTCATGAGGACTGATCTTCCAACTAACCATGACATGGATAAGAGAATTGGGAAGGAGAGATGTTGGGTAGTCAGGGAACATATGGTATCGAACTGATATTTATCTGGAGGTGAGGGAACCCCCAGTTGAAAACCAAACTTAGTGCGACTGAGCAGGGATTGAACCCGCGCTCAACCGCTCAGTGGTATCATGAAAGCGATGACGCTACCACAATACCACCGCTTTCTATAAGGACAAAATATAAGCTTTTAAGTAGATACTGAGAAATTTTCTGAAAAAATGCTTTTATGAACAAGTAGTGAACAGTCTTTGATTGCTCAACGCTTCACCTCTAAATTTCTCCTCCTTGAGCGAACAAAAAACTACAATCGTTCGTCTTTAACTTCACTCTGTAAAGAAGCGCAAATAACGTCAAAACATTCGTGTAGCCTTCACGCGACAAGTTGCCTGCAAAATGGTAGTTCTTGGAGCAAGAGTAGGGCCAGGGAAATCCAGATCTTTTGCGATATCTTTAACGGCCAGGGACCGAGTTGCGTCGAGTGAAGCATTAGCACCAGCATAACGTTCGATTCGCCACATAAAACCGAAAGATATTGAATTAAAAAGGGAGCGTACTATGAACACCAGGAAAAACAACTTTTGTAAACTATTGACAAGTAACGAAAGTCAGTAAATTTTTATCCATTTTCTATAAATATTCAGAAAAACAAAGTAAGTGGTGTGATTTCTAAACATCCTAAACATCCGCGTGCTGGCGCACAATTCAATCTTGCCACTGCGCATTTTTCTCTAGATTTTTCACATAACTCGCCTCCTGTAAGTCAACGTGATTACGAGTTTTCGACTGACGATATTTTTGTATTGTGAATCTTAAAAGAAAACATACTATAGCAGCTTACAACAGCAAAAAGGTTACATTTTTTTATTATTTTGGCGGTAATCACGATTATATTGGTAGTTTTATGATGTTTTGATGCAAGTGCCGACAATATTTAAATTTTTTCCTAGTAACGATTGTAATGGTCAAAATTTAAAAAGCATTGACCTGACATTGAATATTCTTTCACTTATATTATTCGGAAAGAATTTAAAGATTATAAATTATACTCAAACATTTTTCACACAAAATTTTTGTTTAAGATATATTAGTAATATAATTTTTATTCACTTAATTAAAAAGTTAATAAAATGTATGTCTAAAAATGTAATTAATGAATTTTTACGTATAATAGCTCACTTGTGTGCTTGAAAACCTTACACATTTTTCATGGAAGAAAGGGAACCATTCTGAAGGGTTTCACACGTTTTATTCACACCAACTCCTTGAAGCTGAATGTAGCGTTACTGAAATAATTCTAACAATTTTTTTCTGTGCCAATGTCTAATTTAAGTGTTAATGGGAAAATACGTCAGATTGAATGTAACTGTTTGCGTTTTCGGAACGTTGCTCATTGAGTTATCTTGTCCTGGAAGCAGAATTCTACGTATTCAGTTTACGACAAATACGATTAAAACGAGCAAAAACTTATACACTTCGTACTTATTCTGCTCCGAGAGCTCATTTATCCTCTTTTGCGAGAGGGTACATAGGCCCGCGAGCTAGTCGGAGCCTGCTTGCAAATCATTCCAAAAAAGCATTGAAACTTCAGGATTCTGATTTATTGGAACAGTCACCCTCAAGCCATCACTATCTCTCATCAACATTTATATTCCTGGCATTTATCGTATTTGTTCCAAGTGGGTTAAATTTCTATTTCTTCACCAGTCTATTATGTTCTATCACCTTCTACGTTCAGCAAATACCATAAAGTTCTCAAAATACAAGATCGCTTTTACTACCAAATAGTTCAATTCCAAACCTAAATTGAGCTGTTAAAAGCTAAATCACTGACACAGGTATTGTTCCTCCTTTCCTGATAGTTTTTTAAACAGCATTTATCNAGTGAGTATTTGCTGTAAAGAAATACAAGATAATAACACAACCAAACAAAGACACAAGGTAATATTCGTTCCACACGCGCGATGCACAAAGAACACATATGCGCCATAAGGGAAAGTAAATGTAATTGGTGTCCAAGGTTGGTGATAGATTTAAGTTTTCTCAAATTCGAATGTATTGCCAACATAGTGCGAGGTACAAATGTTATTACTCTTATGGACTGATGGCGAAGTAAAAACGTTGGCTACATTGAGTACAAGCTCTGTACCAACATCAAGCTAGTTAGACTGACAATAAAGAAATATGTAAATTTATTGTCAAGAGAGCCGTTATAAAGTACATATAACCACGTTGAGGGCAATAAACTAATTTACTGCGACTAGTATACAATAAACTAATAGACACAGTGCGTTTCCGTGCATGTTTTTTTTTTCTCAAGTTAAATTTTCTCAAAGCAAAGAAATATGACTTCGAGTTTATTTGGATCATTTCGAATGTTATAAAACTGAGAATTTTTAATTACATGGATTAAAAATTTATTTAAAAATTAAAAGAATCTTTTAGTCAGCCACCCTCACTCTTTTCAGCCCATTCCACAAGCACTTTTGCTCCGGTTTTCCTTCGGGTAGAGGCGATTTCTTATACAGGTTCTCTAGGCANATCATACAGGTTCTCTAGGCTTTGTCTAGGGGCGTGTTTATTGTAACAATAAATCGTGAATTTAGTGTTATTTCAATTCTTATGATTTTAAAACACTATACTCAGAATAATCTATAGTTCGATAATAACTTTTACATGTAAATTTTTTGCGTTAAATTACAAACATATTGGCATTCTATTAGTATTATAACTCGTAGCTAACTTTTCATCTTATCTAGGAATTTTTGCAGATATTTTTGAATCCGCCTCTGCCTTTGGGCCCTTTATCGGAATTGATGGGATGGTCCCTTGCTTGCTTCCGGAGAGTAAATTAGTTTATTGTCCTCCACGTGGTCGTACGCAGTCTGTACTGCTCTTTTTGACAATAAATTTATTATTATTATACTTCAAAACAGCTTTTCTAAACATTAAGTATACCTACCATTGTATCCCGTGTCGAACAGCGAAGTGGCGGTCATTTCACGAGACACAATTGAACTGAGCGGCGTCTCTCGACTATAACACATGGTCCACACCGTGAGCCAATATAGTAACGAGGAGACGAACATCTTTCGTTTTCGCACTGGAACACGCACACCTCTCAAGAGTGTCTGTAAACAACTGTGTCAAATATGTGTCAACTTATAAAATTACAAAAAGGTGTTCAAATTCGTTCTTGATATTGGTACCGTGTTTGATTTCGTTGAAAGAATATAAATTATCAAATTTTGTCTTAGTATTGTAGATGAATAGTTTCTCAAATAATACGTGACAAACTGAAAAATCACCATCTCCTACTGTGAAGATCAACTTTTCAGAGAATATAAAAGATACGAAAACAATATATTTCGATTGTTCTATCAAACATACAATCTTTCTTAACAATGATTTTTTATAAATGTTGATGAGGGTGAAGTAAAGTTGTGTTATGTTTAATTGTCTATTTAATTTACGATTAAATTGGAATTAGAGTAAAACCGTGATCCATGACAAACTCATATACTAAAAGTAAATGTGTTTGTGTGTGAGTGAATTTATTGTGTCTAAACTACTATAAAATTTGCGCACTCGTATTTAATTAAATGTCGGGAGACAAAAGTATCCAACGCTTAAAAGCACATTATGTATTAAATAAAAACCCACACAAAATACATTTTTGTTCATGAATGAATAAAAATTAACTGTTGACTATTAAGAATGAGAGTTGTTTAAAGAGACGGAAGTTTCAATCATAAAATTTAAAAATTGTAAAAATGAATTAACAATACGTTTCTCAACAAAATGTTTTCAAAGTGATAGATGTCATACATTTCCAAAGTTCGTCAAAACTGACGTACATTCAATAAAAATCAGCCAGTAACTAAACAAAACCTTGTTTCATATCGACTAGCCGACATCGAGGTCATTAGAGCCCTACTTTCCATTAGAGCACAGGTTCGGGCACATCTATACGTTTTACAACAGTTTCTCATGAGCAAAACTAATAACGCACAACTCATTACTTCACTGGAATCAGTTACGGAATAAATGGAAAGAGAAAATTCGTTGATATTAATCTTTCAAACATTCGTGCAAGAAATGCGATGTCAGATAACATGTTCACAGTTTTAAATGCACCTAGCGTGTGTGTTCGGCACTCTGATTACATTTCGATCTAGAACACAACAAAGCAAAGTTACACGCAATAACTGACATGGAACCTAAATCAATATAACAAATTTATCCAGTACATGTACTCGTATACATAGTACATATATTTACAATAGAATGAGATCTTAAAATAAAAGAATGGACGTAAGTAGCAGAAATGTCGCAAACAACTGAAGACATATGAGTAACCCAATAAAAAACATATAACCTTACTTCAATTATTTTATTTTGATTACAATTGGGTCATTACATCGATTACCAAACCTCAAACTAAAATCTCGCTAGGGTTCAGTGGTGGCGATTAGGTGGGGGGAGCGGTCACCCCACCCCAACTTTCTTTAAGAAAAAAAATTCATTTAAACCGTCTAAAATTGGGAATTTAAAAAAACGTACTATCCATGATATGGTAATAACCAAATTATATTTCTTTGACTTATTTAATTATTTACAACACGCTTAGTGGAAACTCGCAGAAAATGTCAATTGGTACAGCGCCGCAGTCAGTAGTGGAGATTTGCACAGCAGCATGTAGAAAGTGCCATGAGGACAGAACATGGTATGGTTTTCATCACTGGCGGTTCAGTTAAATCTGAGTCATGACGATTCTTTCTTCTGTCTATCCTTTCATTTCGGGCATCCAATGATACTGACGAATCGTTTTACACTTGAGGAAGGTATTATTTAGGAGTGTGTTCAGTACTACCCCTTTATTTAAGTATTAACAAAGGTACATCGGCTATTGGTGTAAAATCTCGGATAAGCATTGAAATTTCTACATATTTTTATTTAGAGATAGTGTGTTTCACTAGAAAGTTTAGGTGTCTTTTTTGTGGCTATTTTGTGTAAATAAACCGACCTATCCCCAGGGTCGTTCCTAACAAGTTTAGCGCCTTAAGTAATTAAAATTTTTGTCGTGGCCACTTCGCCGTGCTTACACGAACGGCGCAGCGTCCAAGCCACTGCGAGCGTGAAAGAACCGCAAGTGCGCGAAGCACCGTTTTAGAGACAGCGCGAACACTTTCTTTATTTCTGACGTGATCGTGCAACTGAATTGTTAACATTCCAGTCGACGTGAATGAACTTCTCAGAGACGATCGTCATCTCTCAACGCACCGAGTCAATGAAAAATTATTAGGTGTGTCTGTGTGTAGAAAGAGTCAACAATTTATGAGTTCGCGAGTGCAAAAGTGCATACCGCGTCTATGAACTCATTGGACTGACATTGGACACAGAGAGGCACGTCGACCGAGGTTCAGATTACCGATACTCAAGGTCACGCAATACGCTGTCTGCCAGACCTGTCGTCATCGTCGTCCCATTCACCACCAGAATCAATTACTAGCCACTGTGATATAACTTTTCGTGTTTGTGAAGCAGTTACGCATAAAGGTTGCATTCAGCTGTGATCAGATGATTGTGTTTTGAACTAACTGACATTAATTTCGTCACAGAACTGACTGACGTAATTTCGTCGCAATTAGTTAAGAGCTCTACGCGACTTGTTAACAATTTTGCAAGGGACGTAGGTTTTAGCATTGGGGAAATAATATTGAATTTTTGTACTTGTGACTTTTCATTGTTTTTTTATTGAATAAATTGCATTTCAATGTGCTAAGTTCCTTTATTCCATGACATAATGAATCTAGACTTGTAGGAACCCAGTAAGTTGGAATTTTCGCGAATCCTCGCCCTGACTCATGTTTCAGTGATAATAACAAGGATAAATTCAATCAATAATTTAAATAAATGTAAACGAAAAATAGACGCGTTACAGTAGTTTTAAGGTAATAGATTTGAGCATTCAGTACTGTTAAAGACAATTTAATTCATTTGGAAATGATTATAAATAACTATTTCGCACCAACAAAGCATAAGGCCCTATGTTTCAGAATCAAATCATTTTCAAATCCTCAAGATGAATTGTTATGCGATAACGAGTGCGCCTACATAATAATGTCTTTATTTAGTGGTGTGACTCAGATCATAGGTGCTACCTACGATCACCTCAACAAAAATTAGGGAGTAATATTTACATTTAAGTCTAGAGAAATTTACAGATTTCTACAACCCAATAGTAACGCAAGAGGATAATTAGAGAAAGGCAACCATTACATCGTCATTATTCGAGATAAAATCACGTAATTCAATGACCAGTAGAAATTATAAACCGACCAAGAATGGTGGAAAAAAGTGGTGGAAATAAATTACAGGGCACAAAGATTTATTGAAACAAACCAACATCACAATCAAAAAATTTAAAGTAATTATAGTAAACAAATACTTCACCTAAGAACAAAGATGTACATTAAAATAGATTGTTTACATAAAATAAATAAACTTTATCAAATAATTGTATAACATTGATATAAAATTCCAATTGTATAATATTTATATAATACACATTGCTTATATAAAATAATTGTATAAATTCCTAACGAAATGCCAATGGCCATCCCACCTATCACAAAGTTATCAAATAAATCTTTACATTGGTTACTTTCTGTACACATTATTCTTAGGTCCAATTTAATTTAAAATTGACATTTAACTTAAATTTAAATTGTTTGACCATTGACCTTCAACTAGCAGAGTGCACGTCAACTATTAGTAGCAGAGTTGCAAGTAACGAAATCAAAGGTTGAACTCCTTGCAAAGGGCTCTAACGACCTTGACGTTGGCGAGCCCTAAAGCCCCAAGTAAAAAAAAACTCTTTGCATTCCGTCTTAAGGAATACGCGATAAATCGTGCAAAATAATAAAATAGAGGGTAAGGCATGAGGATTTTGCGTGCTTCTACCAAATGGACGATGTTTTTGTTGCAATAACCGCTTTAGCGTTCACTCAAATTTGTGTTTTTTCAAATTACCGAAGAATGAGCCAAGGCTAGTAATGCAGATCTTTAAGCGTTATCTTATATAATACATAAAAAAATTCACCAGTAATGATTAATTATACGATTGTGTTTCAGTTGTGTACGTGGTTTGAACTGATGGGCAGAGTTGATCTGGCTTCGAAAAAAAGAATCAGTACTCGTATATGTGCTGAACATTTCCACGTATACAATTTTACACAGCATACTTGTTTAATTCCTGGTGCGCAGTCTCTCCCAGTGAATTATGTTAAGTTACATTATTTTGGGGCACGCATGATGTAAAATAGTATTCCATCATCTCTATTGAATATGATATTCTTTGATTCATATGTATTGCCTAATTTTCACGGCAGGTTTTGCTTGAAGAAAAGTAACATATTCATCTGTATTTCAGGAGTTCTTCATGAATTCACTGCCGGAAGTGAGAACGAAGACAGCCTGAAAGATGCGTTAAATCGAGAGAAGCATATGATGTCTCCTACAGATAAGAGTCCAGAATGTATAGAAGAAAATTCAGTCATCACTTATATCTAACTCTCTGTGTTACTCCAAAAAGTAGCGAGATACGTTCACTTCGTGTGCAGCTTTGTCGGTGGAAAGCACGAAAACATAACATGGAAATGAAACAAATGAAGGTTAAGAGCGCTTTACAAACTATTAAGCAATCACCTCTTTTTGAGATGGTAACTAATTGTACTAATTCAGGTGGGTCTGAATTGAGGTAAAGAGGGTGATGGTCTTCAGAAATGAAGAGCAAAGCACTCAACATCTACTTACAGTGCCCAAGTGAGTATAAAATGTTGAGAAAACTTCGTTTCCCATCTAAAGCAACTCTGTTGCGAACACTGCGCAATTTCATACATGTGGGATTTCGTGAATTTATTTTCTTTCTATTCTCCAAGTCCTGTGCTACCATGTTTGAAACTGACAAGTTGTGTTGCCTCATGTGGGATGAAGTCTCCCTGAAAACAAATTTACCTTACAATGCGCATGATGATGTAGTCGACGGATTTGAAAGATTCGAAAAACACGAATCGTCCGGCAAAGTGGCAAATCTTGCCCTTGCTTTCATGGTGCATGGAATGTGCCACAATTACAAACAAATTTTGGGATATTTCTTGGGGTGTAACAGTACCCCAGGAGACCCATTAGCAGATTTGATAAAGGATGCTATCACAAAAATGCAAGACATTGGACTGAAGGTTGTTGCAGCTGTTCGTGATCAAGGTCCCAACAACAGAAAGGCATAAAAAATTCTAGACGTTAAAAAGGATAATCCGTAGATTGAAGTTAATGGTACAAAAATTCTTGCCTTTTATGACACACCTCATCTTCTCAAATTACGCGACATTTATTTTTGAAACAATGTAAAATTTGATGGTATTAAGGAAGCCAGGTGGGAGCATGTGGAGAAACTCTATATTGATAAAGAAAATAAGTTCAGATTGACAAATTTGAACAATAATCATGTAAATGTAGCTGGTTTCAAGTTGATGAGGGTGCGGTACGCAACACAACCCTTGAGCCACTCAGTTGCCGCAGCCTTGTATTGTCTTTCTAGTCCGTGTTCTTTTAGCCAATGCTATCCATACAGCAGAATTAGTGAGTTGTATGGAAACGGCCTTTGATTCCTTACATGGACGAGTCATTACCAACACGGAGAAACCACTGTGTGGGTTTTTAAAGAATCTTCATTGCACACCTCGGTATGGCAAGAAATGATTAATTTCTTTAATCAGATGACATTTGTGAACAGGCAGACAGGGAAAGCAGTGTACCACCATCAACTTATGGGTGGGTAAAACATTTACAAGCTGCTCAGTTGCTGTAGGAAATGAAAAAATTGGGCGTTCGTTCTCTTTTAATGGGACAAGTGAATCAAAATTGCTAGGAAAATGCATTTAGTATAATTAGACGTAAAGGTGGCAGGGATGATAATCCCTCGTGCAATGAATTTTGGTAGTTACCGTGCTGTTGCAACCCAGACAATGTTCAAATCTAGCAACAAAGGTAATTGCGAAATGATTTTGACTCCACTTTGTCAACAAAGTGTTCCAATAAGGAAGTCTTGGTAACTCATGAGCCTTCAATATCCGAAAACAGGAAACGCACCTACAACATGACTGATTTTAGATTGACCAGACTTAATACATTCATTTGATATAAATTGTTGTTGACGAGTCCTTAAAGCCCCACAAAAAAAGATATAAATTGAGATTTAGTGAAAGCAAATGCTGGTTATTGTGTTACAGGGTAATTAGCAAAAAGATTAAGTGAGTCTAGGAAATGTGACTCTTGCTACATCAATATCTGCGATCCTACAAAAACATTGCCGCCTGGAATTACATTGCTGATGTTTAATGAGTGAAATTTCTGTCAAATGTGAACCAGGCTGCTGTAAATCAGATTGTGCGACAATAAATTCAGTTCACATATCCTTGTAATGAACACCAAGTTGGAATGAAATGTGAATTTATCGAAACATTTGTTTCTAAATATGATGCACAATCGGAGAAATGATGCAAGAATTAAAAAAACAAAGTAAAAAGTTAAAGAGAGCAGCCAAAAGCCATCTTAGAATATTTTCCCCACATACTCCAAACAAAAGAATTATAACAAACTGTTACGAGCGAAACGCTCGTAAATCGTTTATATTCATCAACCCACATCTTACGAACCAAAAGCTCGTACTTGTATATACTTGCATTATGAACATTCAAGTTACTAGTACTCTTTGAGTATATAATTATTCTCTGAGTACATAATTATTCTATGAGTACATAATCATCTTTGCATAAATAAACATTCCTAGGAAGTTAGAAGTTCCGTGCAAATTCTAAGTTCCGTGAGGAAGATTGATGTTCCGTGAAACATCCTTTGTGAACGTGCTCAGTGCTTTCACTATATATAGGGCAACGTTCAACCCACAGCAGCGCGCAGTCTACGACATAAGTGACATGCCGTCACTCTATCACCAGTATTACTCTAACAGGCGTGTCGTGCACGAGCTCTAGTCTTCATCANTTTCACTATATATAGGGCAACGTTCAACCCACAGCAGCGCGCAGTCTACGACATAAGTGACATGCCGTCACTCTATCACCAGTATTACTCTAACAGGCGTGTCGTGCACAAGCTCTAGTCTTCATCACAAGTGACATGACGTCACTATCATCACTAGTTCAAGCACTCTAGCAGGCGTGCCGTGCATTACTCTAGATGTACTAGTCTTCATCACAAGTAACATGCCGTCACTATACCAAGCAATACTCTAGAAGCGCAGTGTTTAGCGCGCAGTCTTCGACATGAGTGACGTGCTGTCACTCTAATCGTTCGTCCGCTCTTCAGCCGTCGTTAACCAGTGGCATTGTCACTCGGTCAAACACTTCATCAATACTTTTTGGAGAGTAACTTACAAATGTTACTCCACTGCTGTATAACTCTACTCATGGCAAGGCGACCTGAAACAATCGCAGAGATGCTGAACATAGTTATTCATATCGTTCTCTAAGTTTCAGTTGATCTTAAAGTATCAACGCTTCTACCGTCGTCTGCTCTCCAAAAACCAGTCACAGCTGCCAAATGAAGACAACAACCTACATTTACAAGACCATGAAAGCTTGTAATAATGGCGCACTCAACAAACATGTATTTTCTGTTAACTCACTTAAATCTTACGATCTGTGAGTTAACGATTGTTTATCTTTAAACAATTTAATATAACTTAGAGTTATTTACGATTCTAATTTCAAGTATATGTACATAGCACTTTCATTACGTGTCTTTAGTTGGCTATATACAACCAGTTCATTTTTTCCTTAGTAGGGGAATCAGGGAACAAACTTGTTCCCCAATCGGGACTTATTCCCAGCATATGAACCATGGGTGGTCATATTTCAATTTTGTATTAATCAACCCTTACGTAATTCTGTATATTTTTGGGAAGGGATTTAATGGATATGTCTTTGTACAAACGAAAAATCGCTTGTACTTCAAGGTAGTGATTTCTTTATGTAACTATGTATAATTTGATATTTTGGGGAATTAGTTGCACACACAACTAATAATCATCTAAGCGGGGGATCATTAATGTAATTCTGCTTGTGTAGCTATAAGGAAACCTAATGTATATTTGTGTTCTTTTTGTGAATCTGATGCATGCTGCCTTTCTTTAATCTTTGATGCTTGTTGAAATATAAAAGTCCCCCATATCCTCTCCTATGTTGGAACGAATGGCTATTCGTTAATTTGTGTTACGAAGCTCATGTATTAGAATGACAAGACAAACTAAGTTTTATATTGTACAGTAATAATAGAATTTCCACTAGTCAATATAAGATAACGATGAGAATATATTACTCACTAATACCTATTTTTACATGCGAATGAGTTTAGATCATTTAACATTTTTGTTACGTATACTTCTAAGAATTTTGAATTATTTTAAGCTTTGAAATGTATAATTTATTGCAGCAATTCCAATAAAACAGTATTAATACATTTCCGTTTGAAAATTTCACAAAGAAACTTCATGACTTCAAAATAAAACCGATTAATTTGTTATTCCATATATATCGTTTTAAAAATCGGATGACTTCAATATTCGAAAACAATTTGTACTACGCCAGTGTTGTAGGCTCAAAGGATACGAGTTNAGACAGTCTTGGACGCATCCCTTTTTTTTTTTAGTAATGTGCCGAGTAAGAGCCTTGTGCCGGTTCGAACGCAAAAAGGGATGAGGAAAGAGTGGTGAGGGTGTCATACACAGGTGTGCCAGTTTGAGCAGTTTCCCCCATAAGAATAACACATGTGCGGGTTAAGCACAGACGGGGGTGGGGGGAGCACGCGAGGTTTCCTTGCACGTGCGTGTTGGTTTGATGCCTTGAACACAGGTGTGCAGGTTCTGAGCCAAAAGGGGGTGGGGATTCTCACACGTGCTTTTTTGTCAATATAGCATTTTGTAACAATATATTAGAAATTTCGGAGCAAGAAATATCCTTCATATTGAATTATAAGGTAAGTGGTGCAGCTAGAGTATCAACATTCAATCTTGATTCCAAACTTGTCAAAAAATCATTACCAATTGAAAAAACTTATTCAACTGCATTAGTTCCAGGGCAGCACAAGTAAATTCAACAAGAATAACTAAATTTTCATACGGAATGTGTTCTTTTTTAAAATGGTTAAATATTTCCACCCATCTTTTGTCAATTTCAATATGTTGATTTTCCCATTGTTCTAATTTATCAGAATTTAAATATACATTCAGTCTTCTAATTTCTTCAAACAGACAATTGTCATCGATTTTAATATCAGACATTTCTTTCGATATAAACTCAACACAATTTTCAATATCTGCTCAATTTACTTGCGATGGAGTAAAAAAACACCATTGAAAACTAATATTTCCTGTGATATTTGTTTCAGACCATTCTTCGACATATTGGTAAAAATTCTTTGGTAAACTTTTCCATTATGCTCGGATTTTATTCCTCTAAGTTCGACAATTTTCTTTTTATTATTAAAGGAATACATTTTCCTTCAAATCGTGATTTATATTGAAGGACAAAATCGTTCAAAATAAGACTAACTTCTGTAGCTGAAATATGTTCACCTTCAATCTTTTGAATCGTTTCGTGGAAAATAGATGCCTGATTACGTAAAAAATACATTAATATCTCCGATAATTCATAATTGAAAAACGACTCCAGAATTTTTGGACATTTGTCTAAACTTAAAAACTATGAATGGAGAGGCTCAAATAATTGTAAAACACGCTCTATAGCAGGTCTTAGAGCGAGCCATTTAACTTTTGATTATCCTAAAAGCTTTTTATATTCAACTTTTGCGTCTTCACAAAATTGTTTTAAAGTAGTCACACAAACTGTAAAACGACACAAATACAAATAAATTGTCATTATTATTACTTCTACATCAATTGGCATGGCACATGACGCTGTGTTGATTGCATTCGACAAAATATGTGCATTACAATCTATTCCTAGTATTTTCTTTTGGAGTCAATCTTGTAATTTTACATAGACATTATTCATTCCTTTGAGTCTTCGCCCACCAAAATTTGCGTTTGTATTATCAGCTGTTAGTGCAACAACTTTAGATTTTAATTTGTTTTCATTTATTACTCTGTATAGGTGGTTTGACAAAAACCACCCATATGATTTGATGTATCAGATAAAACTGTTACAAATGCTGTATTTTTCAAGTCTTCTGCAAGTATTTTATCACAGTAATTGTTAAATACTGATTTAATAATAGCCTCACATTTTGTCCTGGCTGAAAATTTAGCATTGTGAAACATTTTCAATAATTTAGTTGTACAATCCATACTACAAAAACTTTGATTGTGAATTATGGTATGAAATGCAAATGTTCCCTCCATTATAGCTAACTGTTTTTCACCTTCAGAATAATTAGAAGTTTTTAAAAAAATTGTTACTTTACTACTGGAAGCTGATGTATCTAACTATTGCTTATGTTTGTTGGTGTTCAAGTGTTTTGTTATAGCTGCTCTGCCTCCAACTGCAATACAAAATTCTCCTCTGCAAATATTGCAGAAAACAATGGTGTCTCTCTTTGATATGAGGATATTCTTTTTTCAATTGATCGTTGAAATGGCATTTCCTCTTTCTTGATTTTTCCATCCCTTAAATGAAATTAAAAATAAAATATACAGCTACACAAACAATGCAAGCACATTATGAATAAATAAAATTAATAATTAAAACTAAAACTTAAATAACAAAAGCGATAAAACTTTACGAAATCTATACTTAAATTATTTTACACTTGTGTTGAAAACAGGATTGTATAAAATTGAATTAATGAATTAATAAAACGTGAATTGTACTTACCTGAGTATAATATTCACTGAGAAAGAAATAATTTCGTATTTCCGTTAGAAGTAAACACGAAGTATAATGTAGAGATAAAGTAAACAAAGTGAAGTGCGCAACGGTGCGAAACACGTGAAGTTCTCCTATGCCCTGCGCACAGACTATAAACTGCGCATGTGTTTCGTAATCGCGTCTTTCCGAACTGTACCGCCACATGACGCGTAACAGTTCGGCGCGGCATCTCTGAATACACAGATTAACAGATTAGATTTAAAATATCGAAAAGGAGGACACTTTATGAGGACGGGCAGAACCTACAAAAGGACTGTCCTCCCTAAAGGAGAACGATTGTCACATTAATGTAAGACAAAATATCCTGTATCGAGGAAACACACAAAAATTAATTAATAGAACTAATTAATTATTGACTTACAACTGATCAAACATTCAGAAAGCCGATTAACTTCGTCAACGAGGTCAGGGGAATGCGGTCGACCCACTGGGCAATGAACAAGAGAATGTCCACCAGCAAAAATTTGAAAGCTGCGAAAAAACGTTCCCGTGAGGTACGACACCCTGGTCGCACAAGCTTTCTTCCGCTTTGTTTTGGATACAGGGACCCTCAACGTACACAACCACGTATACCCATCGACCCTGTTAAACACAAAATCGTTAGAGTAGAACATTACTCATCTCAAAAGACCCGTACCTAAATTTACGACTCCCATTAATGAATTACCTTGTGGAATCCTCTTATAATTTAAGAGGATTCCCGCACTTTGGGCACATGTAAGTGCCCTCCGCGAGAATCAATCTGAGGTGAACAAATGAGGCATGGAGAGTCTCCTTGTTGTCCTCCAATTTCAGAAGGTCACGTAACTTGTACGTCTCCTAGCAAAATATTAGCAATGTTTTCCGATGAGAAATAAAATAATTCGCTGCATACACGTATCACACGTATAAAAAATAACTTACCATGACTACCGGGGACTCAGCGAATTAACAAATTTAAACTTAACAAAACTTTAAACATTACACAATAAACACGAACACAAAGTAACACTAAAAAACACGACGAAATAACAATAAAAATAACAACGAAAACCACAAAAGAATTCACTGGGCGCTCAGTACCCTCTGATCATAAACTCGCAAGCACGTGTGAGAGAATATTCTTATCAGCACTGTTGGATCCCGAGCAATTTGATACGTTACCTCTTTCGCGCGTAAAACTTCCCACATTAATGTGAAATTACCTTTTCATGATTGATAACCAATAGCAATATACACTTTAATCATGGAAAGCTTATATATCAAATAATGTTATGTAAAATATTCATGAAAGTAAAGTCCAAAGTAAATACTAATAATTTTTTAACATCATCACGGATACACCCAGTATAGAGGATAACTAACAATATAAAAGATCGAAAAGCCGTCAACCAAAATATCAAAATAAAATAAAGATGCAATGTTTTAAAGGCAATATGATTCACTAAAGGATGTGTCCGGATTAATTTTTTGAACATATTTCCTGAATTAAATTGTATTTTACCACACAAATATTTCACGAATGATATTGGTTTACGTGTTAAAATATTAAATTTGAGGGGAAGAGAGGCCTCATCATTGAAATCAGGAATGAACCTTTGGCTTCGTGAGTACTTGTAACGTCGGCGCCAGGACATGCCATCAACTTGCGAAATATTAATAGCTCTTTGTATTTCCCAAGCCGGATGCTGTTAAGAATATTACAATAAGTGGCCGGTAAGCGCTAAGACGGACGTGCGACAAGTTTTCCGTGTGGAAGTATTGTTCGAACGAACACCTTTCATCTTAAGGAAAGTATGTACCAGTGTATTCGAAGAATGCAGTCGGCGACGTTGACCCACGGGGGTTCAGGTGTACCTAAATTAAAGACGAATTCCACGAAGAAATAAATGAAGAACGAAAAGGGTGTTTGCGAAGCGCCTAGGTGACGCTCATGGCGATTCGTCCTCTACGGCGCGTCCTCTGCATTCCTAGAAGCAAAAGGGATGACACAAAAAGAGTGCTTGTACGGTGGTGGCGAAGGCGTGGTTATTTGCTGATCACGTGACGTCTGGTACAGTATATATTGGGAGGAGTGAAGCTTCTCAGGGATGCTTTACAAAGGATCGTAGAGATCCGTCAGCACGGACAAGTGACTGTACTAAGTTTAGGTCGTGGAGACCAGATGTTTGTTAAGGCTGCTGCGGTTGACTTAATGAACTCATTACTAGGTGCGAGGGTCGTAACTAGTATCAGTTAGTTGTTGGGGGAAAACAACTTATCTTTTCGAAAGAACAGATAACCTGAGGGTTTTTTTTTAAAATTTACTTGTCTTCAACAATATTTTACAAAGTATAAACAATGCTCTCTGACAGCATTATTTGTCTAATAACAGATTATTAGATGTATTAATGATTTGGGAGTTTGTGTCTGTAAACAATTCAGATTTCATGTAATTTGTAATAAATCATTATTTATTATTATTACATGTGAGTTTGGTTGCTCGGGAAACCGAGCTGGTGGCAGCGACAAAAACTACCATAGGGATTTTGGTATGTGGATCCTGCTTCTGCCAAAGAAATAATAACACATCAGGGTTTGAGGTGTGATGTTACAGTACTAGTCATGGCGACACTGCAACATTATGCCTCTCGGTAAAAAGGAACTAGGCTAAATTTCCGTTTCATTCCACCACAACATTCATCCTCATGTAATTAATTCATCACCCGCCTCGGGAAGGTGTGTCAGGAAGAGCATCCGGCACCCTTGTAATACCTTACCATATCAAAAAGAGGCACCATATCATTCTCCATCTCCGATTCCTACTAGAAAATAAAAAAGGAGTTAAGGAAATACACACATTATCCGGAAACAATTTAGTCCAGTTTGTTGTTCGACGGGAGAAAAGAAGCTTCTTTAAATCGTACCTTGTTTTCCGAGGTGCTGAGTCCGAATTTCAACACTGTCACCTTGTAAAGCTTGTGCGTTTTGAGAAAAATCCGACGACAAAAAATGTTCTTAGTTTAGTTTTTTTTCTTTATAACTCGAAATGCACGCGCTCCTAGAGAAAAATATACGAATGCAAAAATAATGTGCATTAATTTTCCTACAAATCAGGTCTTTTTTCCTTATATTAACTGGATACACTGTTACAAATATGAATATTGTGAAAATAGAGCTCACAACTTAATTGTTGTTAGCTTAGTGGTTACGACCAATATACACTCAACTTGAGCGCGCTCTAACGTGGTGACTATAGCATGCACACTTCAATTGACGGAAAATACTCTTTAAGAGACACGTAAATTTAATGTGATTTATCTTGGCGCCGGGCACTATCCTCTAAAAGTGTGTAAGCAAAAATCAAAAGAAAAATTGTCTTTTGGGGTAATGTCGAGATTAGAGTGAAAATTCTAGGTCGAAATCTGTTCGTCGGACAAAACATCAATTCAGACCTAACTTGTAGAAAATTCCATCCACATATTTTTTCTCTATAAGCGTGTGCATTTCAAGTTATAAACAAACAATTTTTAAAAATCATTTTTTTCTAAGTCTTTTCTAAAAACAAAAAGGTTTTACAAGGTGTCAAATTTGAAATTCGGATTCAGTACCTCCGAGAACGTAAGGAGCAATTGAGAAAAAACTATTTAGTTTTCCTGGATTGTCCATTTTTATATCCCTGGCTACATAAATAATTCCTTGCACGACCATGTTTCGACACTGAAGTTGTATTCGAATTTGTTCAATTGAATACGATAAAGTTTTATTCCTCACACAAATACGCGTGGAAATAGGTAATGTAAAGGTCATTCAGAAAAGCAATAAAGACCATTGGTTTGGAACTTCATCACAAATGGCTTGATAAAAGTGGTAAAAGGAAAAAAGTAATGGGATTGTAGCATGCGCCAACGATGTGGCACTTTTCGTAACAGGAAAATTAAAAAAGGGAAATAAAGGAAAAATGAAATAAACTTTTGATCGAATGTACGGAGCGGTGTAGAGCAAATTAACTGATAATAGCAACAAACAAAACAAATGCAATGATCTCCGAAATGAAAAAAAGTAACCATCTATCTGCTGATAATGAGTTAGAATAAAAATGGTATGAAAAATTTAGTATTTGGGGGTAATGTTGGACCAAGGACTAAATTTTAAAGAATATATTAAGTACCTGGAAGAGAGAATATAAAAAAAGAATATTTACAAATTGTAGATAGGAATATGAAAATTCAGGCTGTAATGATATTTTAGGTCCATCTGGAAATTTTTTGTTGAAAATTACAGTAAATTGCAGTACAGTGTGAACCATACTCAATGGGTAGGATATTGTTGTTGATAAATTTGGGAGCCAAAAAATAGACGAATTGTGTTGACATGTATGTCTGTGATGATGGCAACACATAAATGACACTTTCCAATAACCTTGATTAAATTGAATGTATGGTAAATATTGTATAAACTAAATGACAATCAAATATCCATGAAAAGATGCAAAAAAACAACAACAAAAAACAAAAAAAACCACTTCCTTCTACATTACTTGTTCTTTCAACTGCCTGAAACTTGCATAAAATTATCTTAAACTAATAAAAATCTATGAAGAAATCTGTAGGAAATTTACGATCCAGATAGTGTTGATTTTTATTCAAAGAAATATATAACAATGGTACCAGCAATAACAGCATTGTTTATGTGTGCTTTTATTCTAGATTCTTTTTACTATTAGTTGTTTATTATTAATTATAGAGATTATTTACCTCTAAGACAGTGAGTGTGGAAGTCAAGAGCAGGTAAACAAATATTTAGAAAGAAAGATATTAAATCAAATAATGGATATGAACCTTTATCTTATTTGTATTTATTAGACATTTATCTGTACATAATTTTCAAGTCTTCACAGAAGAAAAAATAGTCTTATAACAATAGTTCTTAATGCTTCAGATGATCACAGATCAACTGAGCACGGAAATATCCATCGCTTCTTTCAAGACTCTCAAATGTATTTTCCCTTGCAGCTTCTTGTTCCATAAACCTGACAGTCTTCTCAGCCTCCCAATAAATTTCTCTCTGGACAGTTCTTGGATACTTGTATACTACATCCAACAAAAGTAGAAACTTTTTGAAAGGAATCTGAAATAAGATTCAATGCAAAGTAAGAAATCAAATGCCATTTCAAGGAGAAAACTATTCTCACTTTTGAACAATAATTAATAGGTTTCTTAAATAAAAAATTGAAAGAGTGTATAGTGTGTTTAGGAGTGTAAACTGACAATACAAAATCTTAATGTTACAGATGATTAATATAAAATGAGCTTACATATTTTACTAATCATACAACATTCAATCATCTTATGGACACAATAGCCTACCAAAAACTTAATTGAAATTTTTTGAAATTGGTTGTTTTGTATAACATGCATGAATGAATAATGAAACCATTATTTTAGTCTACTATAAAAATTATTATAATTTTTTTTATTACTTGAACTACTTAAAGGAAAAATTTATTACAAAATTAGTGTTCTTACATTTCATTGCTAAGGAAAAGATCATGTAAGAGTGCATAATGGGTGTTGAAAATTATTACAAAGAAAAAGCTAATGGTGTATGAAAATATTAAGATTCTGTATAAAATAAATAGGTCTATAAAAGGTACATGTTAGAAATGTCATACATTAAAAACATACCAAAAAGAATAAATTTGAGATCAGAAACAGTAATGATCAAGTATACAATTACCATTTTTAATCATGTTTATTTATTTATTATTACTTAATGTTAATTACAAACATTAAGCCCTAGTTTTTCAATTTTTTCTTATGTCACATTGCTTTGAAGACAATATAACACCTGACGATTACTCGGAACACGAGTCAAAATAATGTAGCAATGCAAATTAAAAGTTACAAGTAAATGTCAGTAAAATGGTCTAAGTATTAAAGGAAGAGAATAAATATTTGCAAGTTGAATACATGGAGACTTTTAACTAACAAACAACCCATCCTGGCCTGGGTTTTTCCTTTGGGTAGAGGCGGATTTCTGATACAGGTTCTCTAGGCTTTGTCTAGGGGTGTGTTTATTGTAACAATAAATCGTGAATTTAGTGTTATTTCAATTCTTATGATTTTTAAACACTATACTCAGAATAATCTATAGTTCGATAATAATTTGTACATGTAAATTTTTTGCATTAATTTACAAACATATTGAAATTCTATTAAAATTATAACTCGTAGCTAACTTTTCATTTTATCTAGGAATTTTTGCTGAAATTTTTGAATCCGCCACTGCCTTAGGGCCCTTGATCGGAATTGATGGGATGGTCCCTTGCTTGCTTCCGAAGAGTAAATTAGTTTATTGTCCTCCACGTGGTCATACGCAGTTTATACTGCTTTTTTTGACAATAAATTTGTTATTATTATTATAGCTCAGACTTATAAATAATCTCATTGAATCTAATGTCTTTCACATGAAAAGCAAACAAAAATAAAAGAAAATTTTTGGTGTCATATACAAAACAGTCTTATTTGAGGATTAAGAATATTATAATAAAAACTGCAACATAATAATGTTTCATAATTAGTTATAAAGGTGAATCAAGGAAAATTGAGCCATCAAAATAAAGGTTACAAAATTTATCAACTTTGGTATGTCTCCTTTCTTTTATCTTTCTTCCTATTTTGTAGTATATAGAACCTGTTTTTTCTTCAATATATTCATCACCATAGAGGACAGTTGTTTGCAATATAACACAAATAATGTAGTAATAGAGTAATTAATTACAACAATAATGAAAAATTATTGTTGAATAAACCTGTTATAAAGAAAACTCACCTTCTCTGGTTCATAAACATACTTCAGTATCCAAGCTTTCTTCTTCGTTTGTAATACTGCTGCTACTCTTTGTTTATGCAACTTATTGAAATGTTTGACAATTCTCCTTCTACCCTCTGCTAACCGACTTTCCTTGTCATGGGCACCTACACTTTCACAATTACTCATTTCTACGATTTGAGTTTTATTAAATGTCTCAGCTACATTTCGAAAACATACTTCACACTTCATTGCCTCCACTGGGTCCATGACTTTCTGCTTCTTGTGACTGTCAGTGCTGTCAGTTGCCTGTCTCACGTCAGGACTACATAAGCAATACACAGATGAAAAAAATTGTAAGATTTCTAACACTTGGGCACATTAAGCATAAGCATAAGCATCACATCCAGGATGTAGTGACCTTCCATCAACCTGATAAAACAGTAACAGTTGATTTCTAGCGTGCTTGCAATGGAAAAGCTAAACAGATAAAGAGTCGATCCATTCAAGAAACCGGGGTCGTTCGAGAATACCCGCTCGACCCCTGATAGGCGATATAACGCGGTTCTTTTGAATTTATTTATTAATTTATCGTGCATTAGGAACTCTTAAATAAAATAACAAATATTTAAAATATTTAATTTCATGCTTATTCCAGCGATTAGGAGTGATGAAGGTGATTAATACAAATAAGACACGCACGCTCCTTTCAGCTCGGGTGTTTAATGAATACAGTCGGAAACAGTACCACAACCTTTCCTACAAGCCATGGTCTGAGAAAGGCAACACTGTATTAACTGTTATAGGTAGTCGGATGAGACGGAGCGTAGTCCATCGGGCCGGAGAGGAATATTACGAAGGTATCGAGTTAAATATAACTTATGCCATCTGATACAACGTTTATAATATGAGTCACATCAATATTAGTTAAATTCTATAATATGGAACAATATATTCCCTAAAATATGCAGTATCTATTTCGGGTTTGTATTTAAGACAATAAATTGATGTAATTCTAAATATTGATAGGCAATTGCGTTTAAGCACCCTTCAATATCTATACCGGGGTGGCCAGTGTTTTTCTAAAATAAATTTACCAGGCTTCTTCAGGTTTTCTGGAGAATGTTTTTCATTTTACCCCCGACGTTTTTGCAAATTAGTTTTCAAGACAACTTGTGGAATACATTTTACTGTACATCGACAATAACTATAATTGGAAAATTTTGATCAGAAACCGTAGGATGCCCTGAGAACGGCGTAGGACTTCCATGCAAGGTTGCCAAATATGTTCACCAAGGTTTGTTGTAAAGAAGGCTGTGGCAGTACATAAAACAATATATGTATTGGATCCCATACATATGCCCAATATGTAATCCATACATAAAACAAGGATTACATATTGCCAACCTAAATCCAACATACTACCTAAATCTTGACATCTAAATCACACCCATGGCTTTAATACATCTCAGATGATTCAGACTAGTTAACCCTTTAGTAAGTACATCTGCATGCATTTCTGTGGTAGATTTATGGCACAATACTATCACATCATTTTTACATAGCTCCCAAACATAATGAAACTTAACATCAATATGTTTAGTTGTAGCATGAAATTCCTGATTTTCAATCAACTTTAAGACACTCATATTATCATTATTCATTAACATAGTACCAGATCATTCACAAAGCTCAAACCGAAATCCCCTTAGGAACACTGCTTTCTTAGAGGCAAGAGTTACTAATATACTCTGCTTCAGTACTAGACAATGCAATTATCTCTTGCTTCCTACTCTTCCAACTAATTGTTCCTTGACAAAGATTAAAAACATATCCAGAAACATTTTGTTCATGATCATTATCAAAACAAGCATCACAATATCCAACATCATCATCATCACACTTTGAGTAAACAATTCCATTACTCATAGTCTCTTTTAAATACTTAAAAATCCTCTTTACAGCATTCCAATGCTCTTTCCCATCACAATTGTTGAATTGACTCAAGTAATTTACAGCATATGCAATATCTGACCTAGTACATAATGATAAATACAATAAACCTCCAATTGCTTGTTGATATGGCACAATCTTTACTCTTAGTAAATGACAAACCACACTCTATGGATGTCTTTGTACTCAACCAAACTTTGACCATAATTTCCCATATTTCGTTTGGTCTAATTTTACACTATCTTTTGTTCTCGTCACTCTCATGCTTAAGCAATCAAACACTTGTCCTAAATCTTTGGTAGAAAAACTCTTTCACAAAACAATCCTCAATTTTTCAACATGACACACATCATTAAAGAAAATTCAAAAAGTCATCTACGTACAATGTAATTATAACAATTTTCTCCCCTTTCTTCCACACATAAACACAAGGTTTATATTTTGACTGATCAAAACCAATGTCAGAATTACATGAAACTTTCTCATACCAACACTTGCTGGCTTGCTTCAAACCACAAACAGCTTTTCTTATCGTTCACACTTTGTCCTCTACTACTGGAAAACCCTCAGGTTGAGTCATATATATGTCCTCTTTTTAACTCACCATTTAGAAAGGTTGTAGAGATGTCTATGTGGTGGATTTGCAGATCAAGTTTAACAGATAAAAAGACAAATAATCTCAGCATACTATACCTAACAACAGGAGCATAGGTATCCAAAATATCTATACCATATTTTTGAGAACATCCTACAGCCACAATCCTCGCTTTGTATTTGATTATTTCCCCTTCACTGTTAAGCTTTATTTTGAAAACCCATTTGCTTCTCAAAGCATTTTTATCTTCAAATTTTGTTACAAGATTCAAAATCATCTGTGCAGTATGTATTGGAGTCACCATGTCCTGCCAGAAATTCAGTCATTATTGATGTTACTACAAACCTTTTCTTTGTCTTAAGTACATGTGTCATGACCCATGGTATACCTTTTGCCTGTCATCTGCTATGTCCCATCTGATCTGCCATCCTTGACACCTCAGTTCATTTCTCCATTTTTATCCTATCTTTTGAACTTTTGGCCATTAAAATTATTGTTATTAACCATTTAGTTGAAATATTTAGAAACTACACATTCACAGATATTAATGATTTAATGTTAAGCAGCTAAATCTAGTTATGCCAGAAAGTAAATTAGAGTTGGGATATGTGAGCACAAAAAATATATTTCAGTGAATTAAAAGATAAAAAGAATTACAACAGGAAGAATGATGTCTTTATCATTTTCAATTTTCATTCCCAATATTTGTGAAAAACAAAAATATAGATTTTAAACCTGGAATCGGTCAGTATGTGAAATTAAAGATTTGGCGAATATTTGATATGATCACACGAAGACACACATAGATCTAAGACATTATTTTCAGTTATTACAAAAATATTCTTCATCTCTTTCGTTGTAGTATTGCCAGGAAAGAGTTTTCCATTTTCTGCCGATTTTCCAAAAATATTTGATGATCATGGTTTCCTGTTGAGCGCCTTTGGTTTCGACCCTAAAACATTTGGAATTATAAGGAAACAAATAACATCAATATTAACTTCAAATGAAGATATACTAAAATTAAATATATGGAGAGTATGTCTATTTTAAGATAGACGTAAATACTCTGATATCTTACAGGAATTATAAAGCATACAATGTAATGTTCACGGTTTCGACATTTGAGTTTGGTACACATATAAACTACATGAAAAATGCTCAACAACAATATTATGAATAATAATCTCATGTTTTAAAGTTAAAACTTGCACAACAATAACAACGCCCTATGAAGGAATTCTATAAAACTGAGCACATTCAATTATTGGGGACCTTCCTTATCTGCAAACAATTAAATTTAATTTGTTGGATTTTATGACACAACCAATGTTCAGCTGTAAAGATTTTGGTATTTTGAAATAAAATATTTACGCTTAAATTGCCTGTACTCTGTGAATTATTTTACTACTATTTGTTCCGTATAAATGTTTGTTTAATTCAGCGATCCGGGACGTCCCTAACCTATTGCAACAATATGTCAAGAAGTGAAAATTAGTCATGAAGGAAGTATATTCCAAAGCTTAGAATAAAACTGCTTTTTATATGCTATGCTTTATTTGCTTTCCCAGTGATTCATTGTAAGAATTGCTGATAAAATTTCCATAAATATGTATTGTACAGCAAATAATTACGTAAAATAACAGTTATGTAAAAAATCGACCAATTCTTAACTGTACATAAAAGAAACAGTTTGTCCGACACACAGCGCAAAGACTGGAGGCCAAAAATAAAATATTACCCCCTCACCCCTACGCGAAAAGGGGGAAATTATTGCCATTTCAATTAAAGTTAACAGTTGCTGGAAATCGGTAATTCGTATGCTTATACATTCTCGAATATAAATAATAAGTTATTCGTGTTTAACTTTTTTTTTCAATAAACATATTTGACAAAAGCATCAACGGTGTAGTTAAGTCAAAATTAACACTGGATCACGAATCTTGAGGTGAGGTCATTAAAGATACATATAGTTCACTCGGTCAACGTTTCGACCATTTATTTGGTCATCTTCAGGGCTACAAGTCAGTTATATGCAGTAATAGATGATGTTGATTCTAAGTAGAATAAATTATTAGTATATGTTTCCCTCTGACAAGCAATACAGTATTAAAATACAATTAATAATATGATTAAGAATCAGATGATACAAATTCGTACAAAAACAGGGAGAACAAGGGTTTCTTTAGCTTCGTATGATACGTTGGATCGTTCAATTTAGACGTCGAGTAATTGTAGAGAACCTGTTTAAGTTTAAAATATGGATGATTCCTGATATAATTGATGCCCAGAGTAAGCAGGGGTGCTCCCCCAAACCCTATCACGCAGATCTCGCCCCCAAATTTGCGAGACCCTCCCTTAATCCCCCCTTCGCTTTGACTCACTTCCAAATAACGTTCCAAATTTAGTCACGTAAAATTTTTTACAACTTTATCTTTCTCATTTAACCTAACTCTAGAACCAGAGTACAAAACCAGTGCACAAGCTTTCTCATATATACTGTTAAGACTCTTATCTATATAGTACGTAAACCTAACTTTATAAAGGAAAAAACCAAACTTTAAAAAAATTGATTCGCTTCAAATAACATTTTCCAAATTATTCTTTAATACAAAGAGTACTTCATATGAAGATAAAAGAAAAACATCAGAACACATCCATCAACAACAAACATGCGCTACGCTAAATACGAAATATGAAATGGACTCATCCGATTAGCCAGAATCGGTGCGCACAGATGGACAGACGGGCGTCGTATTAAAAGAACTTTCGGTATCAGGGACACAAAAAAACGGATAAAATTCCGTTAAAATTTCGCGATGTTTTTCTCGGTTACATTACAAACTCTATACCACGTATATGAGATAGTGAAAAGAATGTTCATCTCCTATATTCATCACATACTGACAAAGGATAAATTTAAATGAGACTAAAATACATCAGATTTATTTAAAAAATAGAGCTTGAATTTATAAAATTTCTAAGAACCGTACTCAGATTCCATATATGTTCAGATTCATGTGCGCGTAACTCAGATTTCGAGGTTTCTTACCTTTCGTCGGATTATTTCACTAGATAAACGCCTTAAATACACATTTTTATTCCACCTTAAATCGCACGCAGTAACGTTTGATGCTTTCTCAGACTATGTTTCACAAGATCCAATATTGTTGCACTTCGCTTCAGTGATTATGGTTATTACACTAATTTTTTTAATATTTCTTTTCGGCACAGTTCTATTCACTTGTCATATCTAACAGTTCTATTGAACAATCACTCCACTTCTAGTACAGAGTTTGTTTATTATGTAAAAACTATTGTCAACAGAGTAAAATTCATTAATTCAACACAAATCGGGAATAGCATCGTAACACAAACACATAGGCTCCCGAACGGTAAAACATGGGGAAAAAAGACGAGATACAAAATTGAGCTCCGACCTTGATCTCATGCAGTAAACCTAAGCACTGGAGGTAAAACAATGGATCTTCAGAGCAGAGTACACTGAAACGCAGTTTTCTAGAACTGTCGTCTGTTGTGTAATCTTACCACTGCCGAGGCAGATATCTGTTGTCACTTCTTGCTTCACGCGAATGCGACGAGTCTTCCAGTCTTTTCATACACACAACTTCTTACCACACACTCGCGCCTGCTTATTTAGCGGCCTCGATAGATTTATGTACGACATAACTTTTTACGATTTATTATTCAGTTTGAAAAATGAATTTAAAATATTTATCAAGTTAAAATGTCCGTAAAGTCTTAAAGTTAATACATTGTCATGTTTTTTATTTTAATATATGATATTTTCTAAAGTATTTTGAAATTTTAANGCGTCACGATCTCCCCCCCCCTTTGGGCACCCCTGGAGTAAGATCTGAATTCGTTTCCTCCACAGAAAAGTAATCATGAAGTAATAAAAATTTTGAGATATTGTTGAAGTACTTAGTATTATCAATTAATTTATTATTTAATAAAATTTTAATAAATTAATGTCAATCATTATTGAAAGAGCAAATTAACACAAAAGAAATCTGTTTAATTTAATTGTTAAAACTAAACTTGGAGGTATATATTGTAACAAAATGGAGCCGAAGCTGATTCATATAGGTAGCGTCTTCATTGTGAAAATAGTACAGGGCAGATATACGCGGATTTGACCTTACGATCGGTAGAAAGTGAGGGACCCTCGGAAAATTGAGCTGTTAGCTGGGTTTCCCTCTTTTTCTCCAGACACTTCATGGTAAATATCTACTATATTATTTGACAAATCGAATGCCACTTCTTTTGCCCCGATCAAATACCGTGAACACACTTCACAGGGTAACCGTTTCGGTGTCAATCGAATCTTTCATTTTCTTTTCTGTTCGATTAAAAGGACAATCATGTTCCGAGTCATCATGAGTTAGTATTGTCACTATCAGGTTATTTTATTAAGTTTTTTGTCTATTTTGCATTCGTAATCATTAGACATAATATGTATTATATTATTATTATTATTATTATTTATTGAACAATTACCAACTTTACAAAATTGTTATATAATCAAGAAAAATAGAGACATCCTATTGAATATCCTAAGCCTCCTTGTCAATGTTGCTAAAGCAGTACAAGAAACAATTAGCACATATTGTAAAATTTAAAAGGATTAGAGACTCCGTGAGGTATATGAGGACACTATTTGCATATTATCTGAAGTTTGATATATTTCACCACTGTTGGTATTCTTGAGGTCAATACTGCTTTTATGTTAGCACTCGTTTACGATTCAATATTCCAAACAAAGTAGAAGCGTCTTCCCTTTCCCGTGTAAAGTGGCATTGTTGCGTCCAAATCAAGTTCGCATAAGCCCACAGCGAGACAAGGAGGTGTGGCATTGGACCCCAGCCAAGCGTTTGGTACCTGACCCACCCGTCCAAGGCCGACCACACCCTCGGGCTCACGTCGGGCGGGTCCGACCAAAGTCAAGGGCAGCGTTCGCGCTTCGTATCCGCCCTCCGCCCCCTTCAACATCACCACCGTCGCAGATGCCCGCACCCTCTTCATTGCCTTCATCAACACTTCCACGCCTCTGCAAAAGCAGTTTCTGCCGCCGCCGCACCACCACTACCATAAAGCAAATCGACTACCTACTTTCCCGGAGAAAAGTAGATCCAAAAATCGTCATTGCCCACAGATATACTCCTAGTCATGTAACGCTGCTGAAAACTATGCAATATGACTGCCTATCACGAATTGCCAACTTCTACGAATTCAAGTTATATCCAGGTACTTATTAATAGTAGTCACAAAAGAGAGTATTTGCTGTAAAGTAATACAATTTAATAACAAAACAAACCAAGACACAAGAAAATATTCGCCCCACACGCCCGATGCAAAAAGAACACAATAGCGCCACGAGAGCCCGGAATTGAATGGTGTCCGAGGTTGGCAATGGATTTAAGTTTTCAGAAATTGGAATGTCCTGCCAACATAACGCGAGGTACCATTATTATTAATTTTACGGACGATGGCGAACTAAAAGTGTTGGCTACATTAAGCACAAACTCTATACCAACACCAAGCCAGTTAGACTGACAAAAAATAAATACATTAATTCATAATTCATTGACAAGAGAGCTGTTACATACTTTCTATGACCAAGTTGAGGACAACAAAGTAATATACAATGAATAAATTAACACAGAGCGTTTCCGTTCATGATTTTTTTCGTATGTTCAATTTTATCTAAGCTAAGAAACATGACTTAGAGTTATAGCGTTCGTGTTCCACTCGCCGGGGAATTAGTACGTGTTGTATGCACGTATGAAAACAATTTTCACTCGATTA
This sequence comes from Laupala kohalensis, assembly GCA_002313205.1. NCBI lineage: Eukaryota > Metazoa > Arthropoda > Insecta > Orthoptera > Trigonidiidae > Laupala > Laupala kohalensis. The sequence goes on along the minus strand of NNCF01127423.1, from coordinate 135,638 downwards.
ATGGTTGTAATAGAGGCTTATGTCTCAACATGCTTCCTGTTTTGTACCTGGTTGCAGCAATAATTATCCAAAGGAAATAAAAATGAATAAGTTATTAGGGCAGTTGATTCAAGCTTGTATTCCGCGCCTAAGTTAATTCAATCGTTTATTCCATTTGTAAAAAAAACGTGAAAGAATAAAACGAGCTTTTCTCCAAAACTAGTTCTGAAAAAAATTCATTTATTTTTAATGTAGATATTTAGCTGTAGAGAAGTAATTCTTTATACGAGTAGGAATATATTTCAAGTAGTATATTGCAAATCATTTTTCAAAGTGTTAAGTATATCATTTGTTTCCTAGAAATAATTTTTCTCTTTTAACGAGCAGTTAATATAGTGGCATAACATTGTTGTAAGCAAGAATCATTACAATCATTTGTGAGGGTAAATTAATAATTATAATTCACAAGTTTTTTAGCACTGTGAACTTCTAGACAAATGGAGAATGGCAATTCCTCGCAAAGATAGTTTCAAGAGCAGATACTTTGTTGCATGAATTGCATTTTGACATGAATGTATTATAAAACATTACGAAATCAAGCTTCCTTATGGAACAGTTTCATATATTGAACGAGTAAAAATTCTTCGATAGCCTCGATCAATCCCTAATAAGTTCCCAAATCTACTGAAATATTTGACTTCTGTGACTAGAAAGAGAAAACTGCCTGCAGTTCGCACCTGTATAGACAAGCCAAAAAATGTGTTCATGTTGGTGAACCATCAGGTTCTGCAACGTTGGTCCTGACCTGGTCCTGACATATGTACTTTTTCCATCGCATTCCTCTAAATCACACACAATTTACCTCAAGATTGTTAATTTAATTGTAAATCAATTTTGCAGTTCAAGATTCATTTTCATTCTGTTGTTGGAGACAGGTACTCGAATCCTTCTGTTGTTGGAGACAGGAATTGTGTAAATAATCTTTTAAATACAATTATTTATCTACCTTGGACGTTTCAGGCCATTAGTTAAACCGGCGATATAAAATAAAATTAATGGGTCATATTTATTTGTAGCGCGTTAATTTGATTCTCATCAACAAATTTATATTATTAGAAGGTGGAGAAATTAAAAAGTATATTTATTTATTTGAAAAGTACTTTTTTATACTTAGTATTATAATAAAATGTTTTCATATTGTAATTCCGGACACAAATTTTCTCTCCCCGAACATATCAAGTGAAGTATTAATTCTGACAGCATATATTTATAACATTAAGTTCTGCCCCCCCAACTTTGATGAAAAGTTTAAAGAAAAAGGTAATAGAACTTGAGGGTCTTAAAAAATGGTCCACGAGCCGCCAGCTGGACAGCGCTGAGTTAAACAATAAAAAAATTACCAACAAATTAAGAAAAATGTTTTTAACAAAGCACTAGAGTAACACATACAGTACACTCCCCAAATCTTAATTTTTCAGTTTTCCTCGCATAAAATATGAAACAACTGAAAGTTTCCTTAAATGGGATTCGAAAAAAGTATCCATGAACATTTTCAGAACCGGTAAGTATGTATATTTCCCCAACACAATTACAGCTTTATTGCTTAATCTCCATAGTGACTAGTGCCGTTCCGTATCCTATCTCAGGAGAGTGCGCTTCGCGGTGCCATGCGAAGGAACGACCCAAAATGGCTCACTTTAAGGATGTCGATTCATCTCCTTTATATAGCTTCATGACCACCACAATTTTTCAAAATTGCCTTTGCTTTTAGCATGCCTGTACAACTATTATACTGCGATTTATGTAAAAGTGGGAAGCCACAGGTTACCCTAACAAATACAAACTTGAGAGGAAAGCATGATGTTTCTTTATCACTTGCTGCATTTATAATGATGCCCATGAAATTTTCAAGCTTACACAGTGTTGTCACCATACCTATTGGAATTTTTGTGCAATGCACCAATTGCGCAGCCATGCTATTCACTATGCAATGAGCATTATGTTTCCAGCGGTTTTGAAGAAGTTTGTACATGTTTCTAGCCAATTCTCTTTTGTGATTTGTACGTCACGTCGACCTGTCACAACTCTTTCAATTCGGTTACATTTACTTCAGACACGAAGGTTGCGTGATACTAACCTCACAAAACATCAGCTGATTGCAAAACCGCAGAGCGGTTTCAGAAATGGCAGTTTCCCTGTGTCAGATTTATTTCGTTGGCATTCCTTTTCAACTTCCCCGGGCAGCCATATATTGAGTTTTCTATAATCACTTCAACATGAATCGAAGTATAGGAAGAAAGAGAAACTTGACAAAACGGACGTACAAATATATTTAAAAAGGGTCAGGAAAACGGGAAATTGTAAAATGATTTTCTCAATTTTTAAAAAAATCTCACAAGTTTCCTTTAAAATTTAATATAACATTCATTGTACTAAGGTGTTCATATTTCATTATTTTCTTGAAAACAATTGTCCGTCCCGTATAGACATCCTTCAAATATAAACATGATACTTAGCATCACGCTATCTCAGATCCCTGCACGGAGAAATATAAAGAGTCACTCCAACTACGAAGTAGTCGTGCCGACTACTTTACGACGTGGATGATTTTTCGACCATCTTCTTACGTAGTCAGCACGTCTACTTTTCGTACTTGACCGAGACAGCGCCCTCAAGTACGGAAGTAGCGCTCCCCCCAGGGGACTTACATCTAGTAAGTACGTGTTTGGCAAACACGGGGCCCCGAGCTGAGTCTGGCATTACTTCCACTTACTTGTGCCATGCTCCTTCCTTTCTCTTCCCTGACCTTCCTTGGTCACCTCTTGTTCTTTTCGATCCCGACGCTATTAAGGCTAGGGTATCTCATTTTCCTCATTTTTTGTCCTCATTGTTTTGATTTTTAGTTTTGAGATATGTTTTGGTATGTTGTAATTCAGATGGGTTTTTAGTGGGTATGGTTGAGTCATTTGGTGAGTCCCACACGCGGGGAGAGTCATGTTGGCTCTCCCTAGTGCGTAACTGCATTTTCCCTACCTGTACAGAATTTTAGGGCTCTAATGACCTAGATGTCGACGAGCCGTAAAACCCCACAACAACAACAAAAAGAAGTAGTACTCCTGGTTACGTTTTTGTTCACGGAATAGCTCGGCAAGTCGACGTGATGCCTAACTTATATCGCCAGCACATGCATGCGTTTATATCATAATGAGACCGAAAAGTATAGGTTAGGAAATGAAAAACAAAATACTTACTGTTCTTATATATTTATTAAAAACATCTATTCATAGGTAAATTTATAAATCCTCACAAAAAATGAAAATTATTTAATAGCATTGCTTCGTTTAAAAAATAAAAACTTATTATAAATATACATAAATTGATATATAATTCCATTCAGTTCGGGTAATGACAATGTTTGTAAGAGTTCAGAGAAGAATTTTTAATATGCGTCCAAAAGTACTTTTTGTATCTTGTAGTGCCCATTCCCTCAACTTTGTAGTAATCGAGACCTTGATTTCATCATGTTCAATTAAATAAAATCATCAAAATTGAATTGAAGTTTGCTGAAGGCTGTACTAACTGAGATCTACACCTTTATCTGATGTTTGTTGGATAAAAACTCAACAAACTCAAATGTTGAAAATTGTACGTACGCGCAATCAAATACACTTGAATGTTAACTGAAGCAATTAGACGGAGACAACCGTACCAATATTTTCCGTACGCCATAACATGCCATAACATCGACCGACAATTCGCGTATACTGCTACCGGAATATGCTAGTCCCACTACTTACTTCAAGAGAAGAGTTTCAGGTAAATGGTTCAACGTTGGAAGTATCCAGCGGACCGGTCTTTTACTCAAGCACTTTAGGTAGCTGGCACAGCTATCTTTTTTGCTCCTTCTGACACTTGAACAACATGGGTCACCTACTCCCTAACTTCCAGTACCTTCCTAGGTTTCAACTACAAAAAAGTAGTCTTATGAGGTACATCATTTTTCTCCGTGTGAAATCTGACTTTCCAAACTCCTGGTTCAACAATTCAGAAATGAATTTTATTATTATTAGACCAATGACATGATCACCCTGCCTAAAACACTCTCATCCAGGGCTCGCTAATTCTGGTTCATCGCTATTCCTTTCTCCTCCATGCCCTTCAAGTGCTGCGAACCTCAATCGGATCAAAAGTTACCCTACCATGTCTCGGGAAGGCGGAGATTTTGAATTTGAGGCCGCCTCATCCCTTGTCCCAACTCTTCCACTCCTTATATTGTAAATAAATGTTGGAAAATATTTACATTTTTTATTACAATCATTTAGTAGGCCTGTCATGCTTAGTAGCCCATAAAATTGACATAAAAAATTCTTTATGAATAAATAGATAAAGGAATATTTAAATTTGGTTGTTACTTATATTACACAAACAATTCTAAATGTTCTTCAGTGACTTTATCGCCTACCATAAAATATCCTAGTGGGACCCTTCAAAAACATTATAAATTAGTTATATTTTCCCGGAGAAATTTCACTTTCAAGTGATTAAGGTAGATTGAACGCCGTAGACCGAAGTCAGTAACAATCATTTGTTGAATGAAAAAAAGTTAGTTATTAATTTTGAACTAAGCAAGTAGCTTTAAAAAATAAGTTATGAAAAATAAAGCATCGAAAACTGCAGTACTTTATATTTTTTGTACAAATAAAACAACTTTATGCCAAAAATGGTCTTCAGTATGACTTGCACGCCACAGTACTGTTCCACTTCGGCTATATTCGACTCTCGTTACTCCCACCATCCCTACGCTCAGCTGTTGTCACGTGCTCACAGCTGTGGTCGCTGTGATTGACTGATCTCGAAAGTTGATTTGAAACTGGAAACAAGAGTAGACAAGAGCAAATAGTTTTCTTTATGATGAGTTGTAATTACGGAGTCAATGGACGACTCATGAAAAAAAGGTTAATGTTACATTCCAACTATTGCTGACATATTGAATAAATAATTAAATACTCACGACCTTTTATTTAATTAGATTATATAATGGACTTTATCGTAGTAGAAATTGTTGACATATATTTGGTCGTTGTTTATTTGAAAGTAATTGTTGCGACATCTTTTGATGACAGTTTACATTCTGACGCTATGAATTTGTTCCTTTATAAACTTACACAGGTTTAAATCCAAAGTACAATTCATTCGTAAGTAATTAATCAGAACTTATTCGGTTCAGTATCATTTCTATTTACATTTTATAAGGTTATTACTCTCAAAACGTTTTGTAAAAAATGTAATAACGTTTTTGTAAACTCGCAGAACGTTTTATATAAAATTTATAGAAAAATATATAACGTTTTAAATAAAATATTGATTCACATCAAGTAACGTTTGTTACTAATTAGTATTACATGAATTGATCAAAGAAAAATTGTTCGCAAAGTTTAATAGAATAACAAATATTTAATGATATATAACATTTATTATTATTTACAACCATTATAACAATAACATTGTTTTGAAAAAAAGGTATATTTAACCAAAATATTTTTAAATATACATTAATTTTATTACAAAATATTTATTAACGAAAAGTCCCAATTTATTTATTAATTAATTATGTTTATATAATAGCTCATTAATCATGTAGAGTGGATTAAATTGCTTGACAAGTCTACTCAACATGGTGTGAGTAATTCAAACTTCACGCACTTCCTAATGAAACGGAACAGAATCAATGCCTCATGCTGCATACTGCGTAATGATGGCAACATATTGGTTTTACCGTGTTTTTCTGCAGATTTCGATGAATAATTTTTTATTCTCTAGGCTAATTTTGTTGATTTTTAGAATTTTCTTTTCTACGATTAACGCCCGACATGGACGAACGATAGATTTTCTTCGGTCATTAATTTTTTCGCCAAACTGTTTCACAATTAAAAAAAAAATGTTTGTTCGACACAGTTTGAGAGTTGCCTCCCTAGGAGCCTATGTAAATATCTTTTTTCAATTTAATCGAAAACACGTTGGTAATTGCAAAAATGTTATTAGACTTTTTTTTATAGATATAAGTATTTCCTTCGATTAAACAAAAAAGCGCAGCTAACCGGTATCGTCTTCACGTTCAATCTACCTTAAGTTTTATAAAACATTATTCATCGTTCATCATTGAAGTGTAGTTATCCACGTTACTATGGCCACCCAAGAAAATATTAATATTGAGAATAGAACTGTTTGAAGGTTTTTTTTATCATACAACTTCCCCGCCCTCCATGCATGGTGTTCCATAATATACAGAAATAATTCGTTATTCCCAAGGCTTGTATCCAAATTAACCAACAATAATACAACGAATATGTTTCAAGGGTGAATCGTTAAAATAATAAAAATACTTTTATACATAACTACCCACTGTGACGATTTCGACCGGAGGTTCATGCGTGTTTCGACATAGTAACTCTCAATAGGCCAAAAATCTTTCCTTACTTTTAATTCTTCCTCTATAGAATATACGTACTTTAAATGTGGCTTAAATTAGTAACAAAATAAGAAAGGATTTGCAAAAACAATACTGGATTGAATCAATTATATCTTACATTATCAAAACATTTAAATGCGAATAAATTTGGGGAAAACATTGATATCAATTTTAAAAAAATATTTACATGTGTAAATGTTACCTTTTTTGAAAATTACGTAGTAAAATTGACAGTCTACAGTATAATTGACCAGCTTCTTAATTACTGAATACCTATATGTCTTCACATGAGTTAGTCAGCAACTGAGCGTGACCTAATTCGAGGTCGTCTTAGCAGACAGGATATATATGCCCAGCCCACTCGGCGCCTATAGCCCCACTCACCTGCTTCGCAAAACCAAGGTCACTTGCTTGTTTACATACATAGTGTTGGTTAAGTCAAATCGCTTGAAAGTGGCTTCATGAAATATGACAAAAAGCTCGTTAGAAGCGGATGCAACCCGTCTTAAAAGAAGCGATTCCAAATAATAAATTATTAGTGGGAAAAATTTTCAAATCAATTTATGCAATTTTCTTTTTCATGAGACATTTCTCAGATAATTTGAGAACAAATAAAATATTGTAAAAATTGTATTTTCTTTATTTTATTCTATGAATATCAGGAGGGAGGTAATTAAATATTATCATCGCCAAACCCGTTATTAATTACCCGCCAACTTGTTTATGTCGCAATATATTTTTTAAGGTCTTCTCCACTAATTAGTTTTTGAAAATTTTTTCTTCAGTCTTTATGGAAACTTCTAGTTTTATAGATTTTGGGGAAAGTATCATATGAAATCTAAGAGTGCGCAGTGTGAGGACATCTAATTACAGAAGTTTCTGAGTTGCTATAGAACTACATAAACAGGCATTGAAAGGCGAAGGCAAACGATAAAACATGATTATCACCAATCAGCAAGGATTACAAAACAGTCGAAACCCCAAACGAACGAAAATGAGAATGTTGAATCTGTAAATAAAGATGAAGAAAAATGTGCCAAGAAAGTCGCTTCTACATCACATCAGTGTTAGTAAGTTTCCATCCATAGAAAAAATTATGAATGTTTGAACTTTGTGGTATGGGCGGCAAGGGTACTCGTACCCTACAGGTGACAAAATCCTAAATTCGCTTCTCACAGATAATTTTCATTCAGTGCATGTAATGACCGTTAAAACAATTAATGTGATGATCTAATTACCGTTAAAATAATTACAAAACCTATGGCAAAAGATGAATGATGTACAAAGACGAATAGCAGAAGGATCTGGGAAATAATATTTGGAGGCTGTCATATTTGATAAGGCGAGACAAACTGAAAAGTATGACGATGCAGAAAGATGTAACGGAAACTTTTTAGTGGATAGATACAGGAGACGAAAAAGCCAATGTGATACTGAAAGTAAATATGACGGAAACGGAGAGAGAGGAATGTGTGACGGATGAGGAAACAAAGGGGTTCGTAACAGAGACGGAGGTATGTGACACAATAAAGAGTTTACGGAATTATGAGGCAGGATAATATAAGCCATGAAGTGGTACAGGTGAACAAATTTCAAGTGAATTTGAAAGATCTAACACGGATGTATAATAATTCACACGGTTGGATATATGCCGTAATTCAAGAAGATGGATATAAAAAAAAGAAATATTTTAATGGATCATGTAACCAAGTTATGTAAAGAGAAATATCTTCTAATCTCAGGTAAGAAAACCCAGGCATTGGTATTTCGTTGAAATAACAAGAATAGGTGAAACCCCATTAAATAAATATGAATAACCCCATTATAAAATATTGCGAAGAGAAATTATAAATTTCAAGAAAGTTAAAATATTTATAAGTAGTTATCTACGATGTATTACTATTCACATTACATGTTCGAGAGAAAATATAAAATATACAATATGAATTGCTGGAAGTTGGAATATGCAAAAGAAATATAGACAGGAGAGGGTTGCGTCAGATTTCTAAGGGAGAACATCTATTTGGGGCAACGATTTGGGAGAACCTTTGGGGCAACGATTTGGGAATCTTTGGGGCAACATTTCATTAATATTCTTGTAAAATCTAAATTATTCGTCGGCATTTTGCGTTTTAAAGAGCTTTGTTTTGTTAAATGCACAAAACAAATTATCCATTAAATTAGAAGATAATTGCTATTTTCCTACTTAAATTGAAGAATTTTAACACTTCTATGTTTAATAATGTTTTTTGAATAATTTAAGTTAATTCTTGTAGATTGACATATGCTGTCGCGCAAATTTTTGTAGAACACTTTGAGACAAACTATATTCCCATTTGGAGTTGTCATATATCTCTAACCGTTTAGGCAGCGTAAGCACATATAACTAGATCTCATCGTCATTTATTGTAAAAAAAAACATTTCTTTATTTCTAATACAAGTTAGTCCATGCGGTACAAGTTAGTACACCTAAACTACCTCCTTGCCTTATTTCATCACAATTGGCATAGTGATTTACTGGTGATCAGGTAACATTAAAGAGACACAGTTTCGAGTTACGCATTGATATATTAGTATGGATATATCAACAAATTACACTATCCTATGTTATACAAAATTAATTGTACAGTATCAGAGGCATATTTTCAACAGGTTGATAAGATAAAAAATTACTCATCATATTCACATTGAATAATAAAAGTGGTTATAATTGCTGTAAAGTGAACACCGCAAAAAATACGGAGACATTATGACATGTTTGGAAAAACGTTCGAAGACCTTTTGAAATTTTTACCCGGAGTTTTTAAATAAAAAGTTAGGAGTCATGAGTGGTCATTAGAGCCTGTCCCAGAAGTCCCAAGTTATTAATGATGGTTCGAATCGAGGAAATAGCTGAGCGGCCTCTAGGCCCTTAGCCGTGTAGGAGAGTTGGATTTATAGACAGAACGACTCAGCAGTCTTATGTACTGGTGGTCCGAAGGGGAAAACGAAGTGTATCTGTACATCGACTTGGGTTGGGGAACTCGATTCCCCTGTCTGACTGCTGCGCAAAGTCATTGCGGTCCTTCCCTCCTTCCCTTCTCCAAGCGGGAGTGCGTGAGAGAAAGAGAGAGTGAGTGCGACACCTCACAGTATCTTCTGTATCGTGTTATCACGGACTCTAGCAGTCCGCCGAATCTATATTATATTTAAATCTATGGGTCGGATCAGATTACGCTGTATGCCCGTCGGTCGTAGACCAGCGAGTTTCCTCGCGAGTTCTTTATGTCACTCGTTATATACGGTAATTCCGCAGAATTTACTCTATGCCAAAGTCACAGTCGTCTGCAGTTTGACGACGCAATTAAGACCTGCTATACGACGCACTTAAGGCAAAATTTATGTAATGACTCGATATTTATACAGATTTACATGGAGGACACCCTATTTTGAATTTTCCTTGAATTTGTCTCACGAGTCGATAAAACTTACAAAGGTATAATCGTTCAAATTTCTAATGTCAGAGTGAAATTGATAATGAAAAGCGGGAAGGATACCATAAGGTAGCATAAAAAGACGACATCTATTTTGAAAAGCAGAGTGTTTATTGTTTGGCCCAAGATGTCTGAGGGGTTGGTTATTCACAACTGTTGAAGAAGTGCTTCAAAGAGGAAATGCCTTCGAAGAAATGAAGCTGAAGAAGACATGTAGAGATTTAACGGCCGTAATATCCATAAGCGCCATAACCAATGGCAGGAANAGTAGGCGTAAGGCGAAGCCACGTACACTTGTTCTGCAGGCTTCAGGGATTCCTTCTGCTCCACGGCCAGAGCGGCCACAACGCCCAGCAGCAGCATAACGGCAAAAACCTGAAGAACCATAAGCATTTTTGAAAAATCTGAACCTTTGCGTCTTAACTCACATGAGTTAAGTTGTGCAAAAATTTTCTTTCTTAAATTTGATATAAGGTTGTATTGCATATGCAGTAAAAATCACATTCGTTAATGAAACAAATAATTAAAAACTTATGACCTTTCATGGATGAATTTTATATATATATATATATATATATATATATATATATATATATATATATATATATACATACATACATACACATATACACATCTAGTGAAAGCAGGTTACTTAAAATAAATATGAATTTAATCAAACATTTTATTACAATTGACATAGTACATTCCATTCATTATAAATGTTTAATATTTCTGAAATATTTAATATTTGTTGGTTGCGTTTTTTTCGAATTATTATGAATTGAAAATTTGTCTTGATAACTCGATTAAATTTACTAAATGGAAAGAAACATAAACCGATTACAACTTCAATTGTATTTCCATAAAAGACGATCTATTAACTAATATTCATACTAACTAAGAAATTACTAGAGTTGTGGAGTCCAGTAAAATTCTTATTACACAGATGTTTTCGAACTCAGTATCATTAATGGAATAACAACAGATTCATAACTCAAATTGCATTCAGTACTTAATTAGTTCTTTTTATTTCCAACATTAAGAAAATGTAAAAGATTTTATCCAATTGAATATTTGTTAAAATTTCAACGTAATTATTTTGAATGATAAACAAAGTATACGCTCAACCGTATTTTATCTCGAAGACCAACAATCGGTATGAACTATCGGAAGTCTCAGAATGTAATACCAGAAATTGCTGAGAATGTAATACCAGAAATGTTATTTATTTCTGCCAAGAAATCTACACATCAATTGAGGCAACTTTGACTTAAATGTTCTTTTCAAGCAGAAAATTGAAGAACTAATATATTGATTAACAATGATATTTCACAAATAAAAAATTAACGGTTCATTCAACCCAAATTTGTAACTATTAATTTAATGAACTATAAATCCTATTTCACGTCCCATCAGACATAACCCCATTCTATTGTATGGATTTATAAACGAAATTCAACTTACGACGAATTTCATGATGATTGTTGTAGTGAGCTTAGACGGCTGACTGTAACTACTTGAACGCTTTTGGCGACTACCTTTTATAGCGGGGGAGGGTGTATCTATGACCTTGGCGACAGTGGTTCTCCTTCAGCAAGACAACTTTTCTACTGAGCAATTGGACAACATTTGGCTTTATATCATTACAAATTTTAGACACATTTTTCTTCTTCGTGAAATAATTTTGAATATGATACTGTATTCTACAATTGAAAACTGAATTACGGAACAGTTTCCAAGAACATAATACTCGAAAATGTTGTTTTTCTTGGCAATAGTGGGATCTTACTGTTCTTTTCCATTTTTACGTATATAACACAAAAAAAAGTAAGTAATAACATATTTCGGTTAATTTCATGTACTGTTTAATTTTGTTTAGGAAAAGAACTGTGAAAACAATTTTTACCACTTATGTTTTATCATTTCTTTGTAGCCAAAATATTCAGAATACATTTTCGGAGAAAAGTTGAGGAAGAAAGAAAAGATGACTGTCCCATTCGATGATTGATGGGATCCGTTTCGACGACATTTTAATAGCGTGTTCAAAGCGACCATTCAATTTAAACGATCCATGTCGAAATTACAACTTTTTTATGGTAATATATTATCGTATCTGAATTTTTCACTTTATTATCCCTCATGCTTATATTTTCTTCTCGAATTTTCACACGATGAATATTATGTAGTTTCGTAGTTTCGTAGTTTCGCATGATACATTCTAAGGACTCATTCTGGTAAATTCATTTTCCACGTAAATGTTTTACGAGATAGGAAATATGCGTTGGTAGAAAATTTTAGAAAAAATTTAGGTTTTAAAAACTTCAGCGAATAACTTATAATATAAATATATACGTTTAACATACGTTCTGAAGGACACAAAAGGTACCTGCGAAACACCGGATAGTGAAATCATCATTAGGATAATATTAGTGCCCCAAACAATTTATTCATAATTTTTAAAGTTCATCACAGACTTATATTATTTAAAAGGTAACAGTATTATTTAGTTTATTCGCTTGCGGGAAAAATTTTTCCCATGAAAATGGAATGTCTAATTTTTCATCATAACATTTTCCAGTTATGATATTTCCTATTTTTTTATTTACGACATCTATTAAATGAAGGAACAAAATCGTAATATGTCTTACAAAGGCCCTGACTCTGGTCACGTTAGCCCTCACCTTCAAGTGCGGACATGTCAAGTGGACACACCCAAACCGGTCCCAAACATTGCATCTTGCAATGAATTTTTTATGTTCTCTTCCGATTTCACTAATATATTTTCTTTCGTATTCATTTTCTTTTTTTCAAATGAATTCCTTTATCACTCTGCCATACTTTTGAGAACTCTTACTGAATTTAGTGAAATAATCAAATAAATGTTAACGTAAATATTATTCTCCAACAACGGCTTGGACGATTCCTCAAAATGCTTCTTTCATGTATGTAAATTAATACAGTTAGTCGAATATTGGCTTCAAAATTCCTAGATGTAGTGATACATATTTCACCATAATGATTATGCATTTGTTGAAAGTCATGAATATTATTAAAGGAACTATGTGTTATTTTTAAAAAAAGATTATTAAATTAAACATTTCAAAATATTCTTTACATATTACGTCACCTGGATAAATAAAAAAGTGCAAAAAATAATATTGAGAATAAAATTCTATTTTTATAACCTCAAATTATTAATTTATTAAAATTAGATGATTCTTTAGATACAAAAATTTGAAACAAACAATCACTTGCAATTTGTTTGGCTCCATGAAATAACTTATGATCTTTTGCTTTGTTTCAAATAACTTTCAAAAGAATTTTTAATCATAATGGCATTACTTCCAGAGTAAATAACTAATCAATCTCTATGCTAACACAATAATTTTCTACGCTCACAAGACTTTCGTGAAAAATTTACTGTTACGCATTTTCCTCTACACCAGTTCGAAATGTAACTGAAAATTGAAAATTTGTCTCCACATGAAAATTAAGTTAATGAACTAGAGTTACTCTGAAATTCTGAAGAAATAAATTAATTCGGAATTTATTGTATGTTATATAAACTATGCCCCATAAGTTTGCAGCAAAATACTTTATTCTCGAAATGCAGTCCTGACGAAATAATGCGGGTTGGAGCAAGTGCGCCCATGCCTTAGAATTACTTAGTGGCCAATCAAAACAAGGTCAGCAGCGAAACTGGTAGCCAAGGACACAACCCACGCCAGTCCATATAAAAGGGCATCCAAACAGATGATCGTCAGTTCGAGTCTGCTCGCACAAAATTCTACATCATGAAGTTCATTGTAAGTATCTTCGATGTTTAAGCAGATCTGCAAGGGGGAGTACAAGCAACCCAACACACATATGTGTCTTACGTGTTGCATAACGTACTCCTACCTAAGCTGAAACTAGTAAGGTGAAGTATTTAACTGAGTATGTAGTCTGTGGTGCGTACTATCGAAACATTCCCATCCCTTCACATTCAAAACTTTAAGTAATAGTGATGAATTATTGTAACAATATATGCACGTAATGGGTCTGTATCTTATCTTTTTTCTTGATAGTTCTCTTTCGTGAAAATACTTCATCATACAAGTTACATCAAATTTCCAACATATATTGTTAAGCAGTTAGACAAACTATAAGATAATATCCGTCTTCCACGTACTTTGCAACTTATTTACAAACTTTTTAACAATCATCTTCTGGTAAACTTTGTTAAAACGCATATACTTTTAGTTCGTTTGCAAAACCATATTCGTAACACTAAAAACTTCCAATTTTAACATCTCACCCGGTAGATTTGTAGAACTACGGTCACTTAATATAAAAATTATTTTTGAAAAAATTTCCTGAATCGTCCCCTCATTCATCAATGCAGAAAAAACTATTAAGAGATAGAAACATAAAAAATATAATGAAGGAATATTGCATTTATATTGTGGTTGTTCAATAAAAAATATTGAAATTCCTACTTTAAAACTTTATAAATGTTACGTTTTTAGAACTATTATATCTATCTATATATATATATTGTTTTAATGTAAACGTGCTATATTTGTCTACACAAAATTATAACGAAGGGTAAACTGTATAACTACAACAAAAATTTCCCTCCGAATCCGGGTCGCGTGGGCTAGGTGGTAATATGTAGAACATTGATATTTTAATGCTGAAAATGGAGTTTCTTGAGATAAATCTGATTTTCAATTTCAATGCGATGGCTGATACCCTCACGCTGAGACGTTCAGAATATTTGCTCAGTAGTTATTTTCTTATATTATGTAAAGATTCTTATTATGTAATGATTAATTAAATAATGTACATATATGTATTGTCCTATTAGCTTCATCTACGGCCAGGTGAAAATTGCGACGGACCGGGATTCGAACTCTGGAACTCGTGCTCTGGCCGCAGGTTTGCTGTCCACTGATGTTGCGTACGAACTTGGGAGTTGAGGCGGGTGTGCAGTGGACAGAGCACGAGTCCCGTGTTCGAATCCCGGTTCGTCGCAATATTCACCTGACTGTTGACGATGCAAACACTTCTCCGTTAGTACGTACTCGGAACTTGTGAGTTAAAAATGATCCTATTACTTCTTAAACTTTTTATGTTTCGCAATAAAAACCAAACATCAATATTCACTACAAAATGTTTGTGAATAAAATATGTGTTATCTTTCAGGTTTTCGCCGTTTTGTTGCTGCTGGGCGTTGTGGCCGCTCTGGCCGTGGAGCAGAAGGAATCCCTGAAGCCTGCAGAACAAGTGTACGTGGCTTCGCCTTACGCCTACTCCGCCTACGGTGCCGTTCCTGCAATTGGTTATGGCGCTTATGGATATTACGGCCGCTAAACCTCTTTGTCTCTTCTTCAACTTCATTTCTTCGATGGCATTTCCTCTTCAGAGCTCTTTTTCCGCAGATGTGAAAAACCCACTCCACTGACATCTTGGACAAAACAATAAACACTCTGCTTTTAAAAATACAATTTACGACTTTTTAATTTTATGTAATCTTATATCCTTCCCTCCCTTCATTATGGGTTTCCTTCCAAAATTTGAGAGTTGAACTATTAAACTTTTGTGAGGTTCATCACTTCAAGGACAATTTAAATTGGGGTGTATTTTATTCTTGAATTACAACCCTGAATTGATGGTGAATTTAATTCATTTTAGACTTTGATGGAGGAGTTATAAAGCAAGAGCTACGTTTGTAATGAAACAGGGGATTGTCCATGTACAGTAGTTCATATATCTCACAGAAATGGCAGGTGAAATCAGGTAAATAATAATAATTAATAATAATAAAGATCTTGGTCACGTGGGGCACTGAACAGTCAAGTTAATTCAAGGAGATATTAAAATGAATGAATATAAAAAATTAAATAATTATATTCTGCTCTTATTCCTAATGCGCATTAATTCCTAGTCAGCGATTCTAGATTCGAAAACGTTCTTTATAATATTCCAAGCTCCTGCATTTTTGGTTTCGCAAAGAGGTTTGATACGTATTTTTCTACGATTTTTCAAGATCTTTTTCATCGATTTTAAGAAAAAACCGAGATTTGTCGTTTCTTTCAAAATTATATTGTTGATAAAGAACCTTGATTATACAGGATGAACAAAATAAAACTTCTCCGTAAAATATTTATAAGACTGACACAGAGTCGACCACTGTAAATGAACTGTCCATCACATATAATGCTGGAAATGTCTACCGTTGACGTCGATGCAGTTCTGCGCTCGATTTATCAAACTGTGAGACGCGCGCACGCTCTGCTTGAGGTAGCAGCAATAGCAGAAGTAATATTCTGGTGTATCTTCCAATGAGTGAGGATTATTTGAGGACATTGACCCTTCAATTAACCCCACAGATAAGAATCACAGCGGATTTTGCTTTTGGAGGAATGATAGAGCACATTAGTAGAAAAAAACCCTTTAAGATACACATGCACTGAAATGTCTCCCAGATGAGAATTAAGAAAGTGATATAGATGTTCAATGCTCAACAAAAAATTAAAACAGATGGTCAAAGTTCTGCCCATTAATAGCAGTGACGGTTTCGCATTGACGTTGCAAGTATTGGTGCGTATGTTTTACCAGGCGAGTACAAATAATACGCGACGTCTATGTGAAACCTGTACCGCTGCTAATGGATCGGAATTTGTATACCTCTTTTAATTTGTTGTTGAACTTTGAACATCAATAACACATTCTCAATTCCCCTCACAAAGAATTTTACACACCTTTGTGCCTTGTGTCCTCACTTTGTCTTGGTGACATTTTTATCTCCTCCGGGACACATTTTCGGTATGTTACGAACGAATAGCCATTCGTCGCACACATAGGAGATGATATGTGGGGACTCGTATGTTTCAACGAGCTAAAGAGATTAAGGATAAGAAGCGATTCTTGTATAACACGTCTCATTCATAAATACACATTTATTACATTTATTACATTTAAACAAATTATACATACAATTTCCTTAAATTACAAAAGCAGAATTACATAAATTGTCTCCTGAATTTGTAAAGTTGAAATTGGTTGTTGTGGGCAACCAACACTCCGAGAATAGTAGCTTCTGTGGAGTCAGAATAAATTAATAACATAAAGCACAAACAATTGTTTATGTAAATTCCCCTTGAATAACTCTTTTCCCAGTTAATACAGAATTACAATATGGTATGCCAGCAAAATTGAGATGCGATCGTAATTGATCTGCACTACAAAAAAAACCCCTCGCTAAACTCAAATTTTTGAGAATTTTCCCCCCCCCGTCACTTACGAAAGTTCATTTGCAATAATACCTGCTTAAGCATTAATAGTGGTTATGAAAACCATAGAATTGTGCAGGATTTTGTGGTGCATTAGAACAAGTACTTCTTGATTCTAAATGCGGTTCTCGTTATTACGAGAATGAATACTTAGTAATTTGAAGAGCTTCTTGTTAGTAGCTTTCCTCTGCTGCCATAGTCATGTTGCCTTGGTCTTCCGTGGAGTAATCTTCCTAGTTTCTGCCTTGTAGCATACAGGAAATAACAATCTAGAGAATGCTCGTGAACAAATACGTTCAATGCAGAGTTGCTGCGAGTGCTGTGCCATGTACTGGGATGGCGCAGCAGTTGAGTGACTTCATATAAGAAATCATTTTCCAAAAAGTTCATCGTATCACATACATAAATATGTTCAATGATGAGCTGAGAATACTATAAGCAGCAAAGCGATGTCATGTCGCACGACACAACCCCAGAGTATCATCACGTATGACCCCTGAAGTGAAACTGCAGACAATAGGTGAGAATTGTTTTGCCCGAAGGCGAATGATGGCCCGAAGGCGCTAGTTGAGTGTGCTCTGCACCTATATACGCGGAACATCTATCCCCCTTGGTGGGGATCGAACCGGCTGCCATATGGTTTTTGTAACACTGATGCTTATTGCTCTGGTAAGCACGACTATGCTGCATATAGTGACGGCATGTCACTATATTGAGGGCTGCGTTTCAGAGTATCATCGTCACCCTCTGATGATAGACTGCAGAATGAGTTGGTCCGTAGAGTCATACAACGCAGCGACATGTCAGCCATATCGCATGGTGTCTGTCGGTAATGTGGCTTGAGCGCGGCTCTTTATATAGCCGGCGCACGGAACGTACATATAGAGTGCGTTCACTAATTCAGTGTCATGGAACTTGCAGTTGTCACAGAGATTATAGTTACCAAAGTGTGTCTATAATCAATGAATATTTATATGTGCATAGAGCAATTATGCATGTGGAGTAAATAGTAAGATTCTCAACTAACACAAACAAATTAAAGTTTGTGATGGATGAGAATCATATGGATGAACACTTTACGAACGTTTGTTTCGTAACACGGCATTTTACTTTAATATTTTAAAATGAAGTTCTGGGACAATATGTAAATAAACTAACTTCTGTTTCATTACAACTGTACCTCTTGCTTTAGTGTACGACGTATTTAACGCACGAAATATAAAATTCAAGTTTGCGCCTAACTTGAACTTCGCGCAACGGTGTAGAAATATCAAATTTTAACATGTTACTTGATGTAAAAGGATTGTGAAAGAATAATACAAAAAAAAGTATTATTCTAATTGTATGATATTTTAATTAAAAAATCAATGTCTTCACTAATAATCCAAGAAGAGTAAAATTAGAGAGGATCTCTGCGATTCCTTGGTTTCGGAGGATATGCATCACAATAAAATTTACTTTATCAAAATTTATATTATAATATTGAGGTGGTTTGGGCAAAAGTTTATATGAGGAAAGGAGGTCCGTTGAAACCTTAAGTTTAATATCTGTTATCTTTATCATTTTTGGCAGTTTGACGCTTTTGCGGATTTTATACAAATAACTGCGTGAAGAAATAGAAGAAATGTAGATTTAATTTTACGGACTAACTAGACGAGGGAGTCACTTGTATGCTGAGATACAATGAAAATTCCAAGTTCATTTCAACTTTGACACACCCGTGTGCCAACTGAAATACTTTAAATATAATTTTAAATGTAGCTAAAATGTATCACTCAAATCATTAATGACAAGCAGGTAGTAAGCACGTTTGAAAATTGTCCCCCGCGGTAGAGGGAAATTATGGCCTTTCCTCATTTTAGGAAGAGGGGACACGTGTTGAACGAATTCATAACATCCAAGGACTTTGACTCCCTTTTAAGTATCAGAATATATTTAGTTAATTAGTTTCACAAATTTACGATTTTCTTTTACAACACGTAAAAATACTTGGAAATAAACCGAATTTACCTTAGATTCATATTGTATTCTCAGTACTCAGATACTGGATACCTAACCTTGTAACGCTTTGCATTGAAATTTATACAAAATCAGAAAGAATTTTTCAAACATTTTCTGTGAGTTTTGATCAACAAAACTATTTCTTTATCTTTCCCGACGATTTATTGTAGAACAAAGTAATGTTACAAAGTAAACATTATACTCAACTAGAATATGAATTTATTTCCCTAAACTCTCATTTTATCTTTAAAAACAAAGATAATTCTCTTTTTTCTCATACAACAAATTACTTTCAACTTTTTTACGGGATTTATTACACTAAATAAAGGATGACTTTTACTCTTTCTTCTGGAAAAAGTATGTTCCTTTGAAAATTAATTAGGAATATTTTGGTCATGATATATTGAAAAAGGGATTTTATGGATATTAAAAAAGAAAAATTAAAAAGCAGATTGTTTATTGAGCCAAAATACTGTTGTCCAAGATGTCAAGGGGCGCTGGCCAATCACAACTGCTGAAGAGGAGCTCTGATGAGGAGGTGCCATCGTAGCAAAGAGAGTGAAGAAGAGTTGTAGAGATTTAGCGACCGTAATATCCGTAGACTCCATAGCCACCATAACCGACAGCGGGGACGGCACCGTAAGCGTAGGGGGAGGCGAGGTACACTTGTTCAGCAGGCTTGAGGGATTCCTTCTGCTCCACGGCCAGAACGGCCAGAACGCCCAACAACAGCATGACGGCGAAAACCTGGAGGACAAACAGAATTCCTTAACTCTCTTAATTAGATGTTACCGACTCTACGCGGTAACGATGTTATGTTGACTTCGTATTAATGCAAGCTGAATGACTTTCGATTATATGGAGAAGGGAGGCAACGGGATAGTGCAGTAGTTAGCACACCACCGAGTTAAATCCCCAGCCCCGTCTCCCATTTTCATTCTGCATAACAGTATTCATTAAATTTATTTCAAGAACAAGATGCTATTGAACTGTTCAGTAATTGAATGCAAAGGACATGACTCTTAGGAGTTGTAACTAAATGAAAATCTTATTCAGAAATATGTTATCTTTATTTATGTATTAATTTTATTTTATGTCATTTGGCAAGGCAGTGACGATACGTTATCGATGTGTTAGTAAAACATATGTATAAAAAAGAACTCTCAACACTTCAATCTTTAGGTCGATCGATTTTAAAATTGGTCAAAACATTTATTCGAATGTGTTTTTTTGTACGATTTTTACTGTATCATTACCTTAACAAGTAGCATGTAGATGAGGTGATTAAATAAAAAATTTATTTAGATTGATTCAGCAAGTATTTAGTGCCTGGCGACAATCGAACCTGAATCCCTATGCTTGCAGAGACCATTGTTTTTTCCAATACATTTTTCATGCTCAATATTTTTCTCAAAACTTCTTAACACAACAACTAACTAATTTGATTAAAAATATAGTCTTTAAAATTGTCACAATACAAGTATAACGCATATTCGTGTCTCAAGTTTAAGAATGAGTTCTGTCTCATTCTTAAAAGGTTAGGAATTTTTCAATGCAAGAAACTCTTGTTCTTCGAATATTTTAAAATACGTCATAAGCAAACATTCATTTTCAAGAAGGGAATAACGTAATAAGGGAGTTTTCAGGTTGACCAATGATTCAAATGCAGTTCCCGTATTTGAAATAAGATATATTAATTTTTTTTTGTCTTTGTACTTTCTAAATAAAGTAGAAGACATGAAGAGTAGCGTGATCGCAAAGTGAAAGAGCGTGGGTTTGAGTTTTTCGTTTAGGATTTTCCTCACCTAGTACAGATCCCTACCTACCTACGTCGATTTAGTACTATAATTTACCCAACATTCTGGCTTCCTCGCTCATAAATACTGGTTAGATGGCAGAGCATGCCTGACTCTTGAACCTAATCGTAAGGTATTAAAAAAACAAAATCGATAATAAACGAAAAAAGGAAACATCAGGTGACGAAGTTATTGATTTAAAATTTAGGAATAGATTCACTCTTGGTTTAAGAATGGGAACATCAAAAAGGCGAAACCGAACTTAAGAATTATATTTTTAATGTAAGAAATTTGAATTTCTATTTTAGTGAGCTTTTTCCTAGCTGGAAATAAAATTAAAGTGATTCGATGAGAAGACTAAAAAAAATAACGAAAATTATGGAGAATAATTCGAATTTCGAAATTTCTTTTTCTGAGATATTTCAAGAAAATTAAACAATGTGATCAATTCCTTTATACTTAAAATCAGAAAAACTCGAACGTTCCCTAAGCCATAACTTCTATTCTTCGCCGAAATCAAAATTACCGTTCAGCGCATGCAAATACTTACGACGAACTTCATGATGCGAGAGTAGATGTGCGAGGAGAGACTCGAACTGCCAACTCTTGGAGAGAGGGCCTTTTTATAGCACCAAGGGAGACGGGCGTGGCTCTGGTGACCGCTTATGCAACTGACCTTGCTTCTGGGCGCCCGGAATTATGCCACCTCCACCACCGAACTTCGGTTAAGGTAAGAGATCCCGTTCTTCGTGCAATTACGAACCTCGACGCGAGCGAGAGGGTGCCAAGTGTACAGGTGCACCGGTGTCTAATTTTGGAGGTTTCTTCCAAAGATGAAGAACATTCGTATTTTGCTGAGTTCTAATTTTTGACAATTATTTTCATTAAAACATTAAACATTTAAGAAAAAAGAAAAACACTTCAGAAAAGAAATAATAATATATTATAATTATTAAACAAGATGACATATTTCTCAGATAAATAGATTGTAAAAAATTTAACATCACAATGTATGGTATCCTAAAAATTATAATAACGTATTCAAGTACATATTGCATGAATTATTATCCACATTAAACTCTTTGGAATGACCTTATTGGTAGATTCAAAAAAAAAAACGCCTCCAATGAACTTTTATTCCCAACGCAGAAGTAGGTTTCTATTCCCAACACATTCAAAGTCAAATCTCACGTTTGGTTTCGATACATCAATTTGTTGAGGGTTGTCGGGGGAACAAAATTCTTAACATACATACATATGTACATACACACATATGACACGACATCATCGCCAAAATTTGAAAATAGACTCTCCTGGAGCCAATTCGCAAAGATCGGAAGAGATCTAAAAAAAAATTTCGACCGATTACAATGCTCCTTATACACTTCGTGTAATTGGAAAGTATAAACAATGCTATATTCTACGTACTTGACCATAAGCTTCCCCGAACACTTTCCTAGTGGCATCAGTTTGCCAAAGAGATCTCTCTACTTTGAGTCCATTTCAAATCTGCTTCGACTGCTTGGTGCTTAGGTGAGTTATTTTTTGCTCGGCATTTCTGATAGAGAGACTGCACAAGCCATTATAGCATCACCGATGTGAGATGATGATGATGAAAATGAGAAGTGGTGGTGCAAGCCTGATTTGTCCTCCACCCCAAATACTACAGAGGTAAAAAGGAGGGCACCATGCACTACGCCACGAATCATCTCCATTGATGATTTTCAATCACATTTAGCCCCTCTCGTGGTTCCGGTGGTAGTGTTCTTGCTCTTCACCAAATCATCACGGGTTCAAGTCCCGATGGGGTCAGAAAAATTTGGAGCTATTCACATGAATGTCCCAGTTCATGTAGCTGTCACTAGCGAAAAGCGAACTCTCCTTCCTCTATCCACCTCCTGTTAGTATCAATAAGTCTAACTATTACTAACTTCCTCTACTAACACCTCCACGTGGGCCAAGTTGTTAGTAAACCTAGCTAAGCGACCTGCCTACTAACAATAATCTACCAACCAACTCCTACCTCCAATCGCTCCATGTGGATAAGCTTCAATAGCACGCTACATTTCCCATTTACAAATACTACAATGGGAAAAAAATCACTTTTAGCTCCACCTGTATCTAATAATTTCAATCTTTTATCTAAAACCAAAAATTTTAATTGTTCAATGAGATAGAAACTAATGCGGGTGATTCATGGCGGAGTGCATGGTGCCCTCCCTTTTTTCCTTTGGTGAAGCGTGTTCAAATCTCAATTGATCTAAGTAGAATTTGCATTGGTTGACAAATCATGCTTACCGTACGTTTTCTCGGGTCACGTCTTTCATTCGACAACAACTTTTCATATTCTAGTAATTTAACCGTAAACATATAATAAAAAAATAGGAAAAACACATAGTACTCACTGATATATTCGACAAAACAGTTTCGGCCTCCACCTTCGTCAGTCGCGTAGATAATGAACCGGATCTTCTCTCTTCGGTTTACGTTAACCGACCGTTAGATGAAAGGAATGAAAAGATAAATATTATCTTGCATCGTTATTTAATCGTACATATCCTCCTTATTTTACGTGCACACTTCCTAAAAGACAACAAAAATTTAAAAAATCATGAATCCGGTTCCTGTCTTTAGTGCCAACCAATTTCTTTATCATCCGTCTAAAACTCCGTCTGACACTGAAATCTCTGTTCGAAGTGAAAGATTCTCCTTTGCTCTTAAACCTGAAATTAATCAGATATATTTTGTAACGGATGTAATTAGATTCATCCAGAACATTTGATGGCATGTATTTTGGAATGAAACTGTCATGAAAAAGAATCCTATTCCTCAATCAACTGTTACCCGAAGTTAGTTCTCAAACATTCTTTAACTCACTTATTCCTAGTCGAAAAATACCTTCCTAAGAATTTTCAGCTATTAGTAAACTTCGCAAATATCCGAAAATAATTATTACAAAAGCAAAGAAAAGATTATTATTATGAATTTGTCCAATTACATCGATGAAGCTCACCGCCAGCATAATGACACTAAATTTTACTAGCCTTTCCCTTCTCATCCAACTCCGGTCATCCAAGAAAAAGTTCTAGTGTTTTTAAAATCCAAAGGACCATCTGGAAGGCTAACTGATCACGACATCAAAATTCCTTCACCTCTAAATTTACAAACTTTTGTCTTCTACCATAAAGGAAACAATACAGGTTGCCCCATTTAATCTAGCATCAATAGTGCCATTAAATGCATTTGAAGAATTTTATTTGCAACCAATAGTGGAAAAATTGCTACCTCATATCAAAGATTTTTTTCGTTTCCTTGACAAAAATACTGAACTACAAAAAAAATCAAAATATTCTTTTTGCCACCTCTTTGATGTAATCTCTCTTTACATTTCTAACCCAAATGAAGAGAGCTCGGATGCATTTAAACATTTTCTTTCTTTAAGAACTTCACCTTCGCCCCCTCCTATTTCCTATTAAACTGATAAATCTCGTTCTGACATCTAGTGCTTTCAAATTCTTTCGTCAAGTCGGGTGTAGAGCCATCGGGACTAGAATGGCTCCCTCATATGCTAATTTATTCATGAAGTTCCTTGAAAATGTTTTTCTTTCAAAACTAACTTCCTTCCACGTTCATGGGAGAGATACATAGTTGTCGCTTTTCTTATCTCAACTCACAGACATTAATCTCTTCAAAAATGTTATTATTCAATTAAATTCATAATACTCTGTAACATTATCTGGAATATCTCAGACAGAGCAATACATTTTCTGGACATCAATACCTCACTGAATTCAATACTATCTAAACTAAAGTACATGTCAAACCTACCAGCACACAACAATACCTTCATTTCGATAGTTTGTCACCCTCACCATGTTACATGCTCTCTTCCCTATGCTCTTCGTGTCCTTAAGCATGGAATTTGTAACAATCCTTCAGATCTCCATCAATATCGTACCAAATTAGATGACACCCTCACTAAAAACGATTATCCCGCTGATTTATTGAAAAAATAAAGAATTTTTCCTCCCAGTTTATCTAAATCCATTAACATAATCTTCTCAGTCTCCTGCATTATGTACTACATTTTCCCCTGATATTGACAAAATTAAACTTATTCTCAAAGATTTGTATCAAATCATAACCTCCAACCATTCCACGAAATTTCTCTTCAATAAACCCCCTCTACTTGTTTATAAACAACCCCCTAATCTCCACATATTATTAAATCACAACAAAGAATTCTGGCACGCTCCTCTCACTTTCTCTCCTGGCACAAAACGCTGTGAAAAAACCTAGGCGCAAAACCTGAAATACTCATTGATTTCTCTACGTCTTACTAGTTCTGTCATCTAATTCGCCAATCCAGTGAATGCACCTCCAGAAATTGCATTTATCTTGTAGCTTACACTATGTTTAAAAATATTTATGTGGGAGAAACAAGTACTCTCAACATCAGGATGAACAATCACAGAGCTTCTAGTGATAAATCCAGTTCTTCTCTTCCTGTCCCTCCCACGTAAAATTACACGGTAAAAAATGAAAGAATCTTTTAACGTTTAATGATTTTGGAAACACTCCTTCCAGTCTGTAGATGTAAAAACACGTGAATTAGGTTTCATCTGGTCCCTAGGACCCACCCCTGTTAAATAGACTACATTTTCCTCGCTTGCTTCTAAATTCAACATCCATATTCGGATTTCCCTCCTACTTTTCTTTCCTTTTATCTAACGTAAACGGAAGAGAGAACAGTCTGCTACTGACGAAGGTGACAGCCGAACCGGTTTCTACCAATATGTGAGTGACTTATGTACTTCTTTCTTGATTTTTTTTCTTTCTCCCTTTACTGGGAAAAGATTATTTTAGACTTGCCTTTAATTTATGAAGGTAAAATTATCTAATGCAGTCGCAGGTTAATAAATGAATTTATTCTTTATTTTATTTTACATTCTTCACTTGTACCATGGTTATCTGGCCAATACCGGGTATTTACATACTTATGTTCACTCTCTGTCATGTTCTTCTCTATTCAATCCTCTTGTTCAAAATTATTTTCTCCCTCTTAAATACATCTCTTGGTCAAGTTCACCCTCGTTATCAAGCTGTTCAAAATTTGTGTTTTTTTTGAACTTGTATCCTACTTTCCATGTGTTGTTTTTCAATCTGGTTCCGTTTAGCCTCCTCTGGTCAAGCCAGAGGAGTTTCCTCCCCTAACCCCGTGGAGGTAGGAACCCTCCTACTATCTAGCTCTCTCATAAATCACCCTTATTGCCATTACTTTGCTGGCATACTCATCCACAGTCTCAAATAATACTTTAGAACTGATCAATTTTTCCCAATCGGACCAAACATATACTCCTTTTTCAAAACATACATCCATTCTTTTCTCTCTGCATCAAGCAAGTGCATTTATATAGTACATGGTCCACTGTATATGATTCGAGTCCACACAAACATATATTTGACTCTGCTATACTCCTCTGATGCAAATATGCCCTAAAATTGCCATGCCCGATTATCAATTGTACCAGTCCTCTTCTCGATTTAAACCATCTCCTATTCTTCCTGTGCTTTTGGCAGAAATTTATATAATACTCTTCCTTTTAATGCTCTGTTCCTCTGTATCTCCCAGCAGTTCCACAACTTATTATCAAACCTTTATCTGTCTTTGTAATTTTTTACATTGTCAACTACTACTGATCCCATTTTTCTCAACCTCATGTCGTAAGACACAACTATGAACCATCAAATCTATAGGCAATACACCTAGTAGTATTAATAGTGCCTTGATCGACACACGACGAAATGCGACGAAATACTACAACAGGAATCATTATTCGAACAGATTTCATTTCCTTTCCCAAACTTTTATCGATGATATCTTAATCCCGCCTCAGATATTTTGAAATTGATGAGCCCTTGTAATGTTTCCCATAAGATGACATGTAAAAATATTAATTATTTAACTTTGGCTCGGTAAAGACATGTTTCTCGGATTTCGCATTTACTTTTTAGGCGGATAACCTAAAACGAAACTTATAAATCATACATGAACCAAACTGTAAAAAGAATATTAAATAAATTTTTAATTTGCCCTTTTTGGATAAAGATTTTTTTTCAAATTAGTGTCTAATCACTCTGCCTATTTGAATGCTACCCTTCCGATCACTAGCCAGACGATTGCTCTTCTCTTGATGAATGTGGATTTTAACTAGATCTTTTGTCAGAAGTTTCTAATTTACTTATTTACTACGAATTTTTGGGTGCTGAATCCGTTTTCAACATTGCGAAAAGGCAAACACTGAATTAAAAATATCTCTAAAACGATCTAAAATTCTGTTTTTTCTTATCATTTAATTACTATTGGTTAACAGCAAAATAGTCCTGTATTACATGCAAATCCACAAAAAATTAAACAACTTTGCTTCAAATCCATTTTTTGCTGAGACGTATGATAACATCTACAGCACTATTTTGCCCCAAAATACATTTTCCCAACAAGAACCATACTATGAGATAAAAACTAGAGGTGCAAAACCATTGCATGTACTTTCTCATATACCTTTCTCCATCTGCAGCATAGAGTGAAAAAAGTATCGCAAATGTGTTATGTATAAGTGTTTTCGTTGTATATAGAAATTGATGCATTTTCGTATCTGCAGTGCTTCTATATATTTTATCATTATCGTATCTTTCATTTCAGTTTACGAAAAGTGTATTCTACGTCAGCTTGGTCCATTTACACCGCTAAATATTAAATAATTAATCAAGCTTCTTGAAACAGTAAACTAATGTGTAAGTGAAGCAGACAGAAATTATTTTACTGCGTATATACCAAACTTTCAAGCGAAATATCGCTTCAGCGGATGCAATGCATTTGTACTTTACGTACAGAAAATTTAAGTAAAATCGTTGGAGTCGTTTTTGAGAAATATTTGAAAGAGTACTTTCACTTTCATGTGAAGTACCCTTTGTTTTAAAGTAAAAAAGAATTGGAGCAAAGAATATATATAAGTTAATTATATATAAGAATATATATAATTAAAAAAGTATTGAATTAAAAAAGGTAAACAGAGTGATCGACTACTAATTTGATGGGCAAATGCCTCTAGAGAACCCTTATCTATTCCATTCAATTCCCGCAACCCAGGAGTAAGGGGAAGCTATGAATGAAGGTAGACACACTCAAGAGTGGGTACAAAATTTGACCGAAATTTTGGAATGGAATGTATTGTATAAACTTATTATTTACATAAAATGGAATGCTTTTTGGCATCTTCCACTCGATTACACTTAGCAAAAGACCATTTTCGAAACAGGAGGTATTGTTTGAAGGGATGGCTAACACATGTTACGACAAGAAGTGTTGGAACACTTAACCAATGGATATTAGACGAACACGTACCCTGATATGATTTAGAACCTTTGAGAAAACGTTTCTCTCACTTGGGGAGGGAGTAAATGATGTAGGGTTGGTATTCGAGGATGGGAGATTTTTTAAATCTCATATTCTGGAGTAACTGAGTCTGTTCGCGACATAATGGCCCTCGCTGACATCCGGAAATGTGGCTTTGTTGTCTGGTTTTGTGTAATATTCAACGCATGACACTCTATAAGAGATTGTCATTGTTGGAGTGGGAGGCACAGGAACCTCATGATAAGAGAACCTCTATAAAACAAAGGAGGGTACTGGAATCCAAAATGGCTCATTTCAAAACATAACAGTTATGGCGAGGTGAAGAAATTGCGTCACTAATTTATATTCGCAGGGTATGTATAATAAAATCGTCATTCTCATTTTGATTCTTGCCATCACTTCATAAGTCATATCAGGATGCCATGGGGTGATATTTTCATAAATACCTTATTTGATAAGGGATAGGGGTTACGTGGGGGTGACGATATCGTCACTTACACCACATTATTAATTAAATATTACTAATTAATGAAATGTATGTTTATTTTGCACGTGAATTTTATGACTGGATAAAATAATTAACTCCAGGGAAATCTGAATGATATTCACGACTTTTTATTTCATGTTTTTTTGTTTGTCTAGTATTTAGGGGTGGGCACGTGTCTCCCCTGCTACCCTTGGGCTATGTCCTTTTGTCAATTTCCAGTACTGAACTTAAGTATCAGAATAACTAGAAAAAAGTGTTTTTATCTATCAATCCATTATAGGACGACAAAATGTACGTCAAAATGAAGTTTCTATGCTAACTCGTTGTTCCTATCGTTCCAAGTTTTCTATGCGTTTGGTTTATTTGATTCTTTCAAAACATTTTGTATTTTTATTCTAAAATTATTAAAAAAAGAAAATAATATACTTGATAGATATGTTCCCACAATTCTTTTAGCACTGAGTCGGACAA
This sequence comes from Laupala kohalensis, assembly GCA_002313205.1. NCBI lineage: Eukaryota > Metazoa > Arthropoda > Insecta > Orthoptera > Trigonidiidae > Laupala > Laupala kohalensis. The sequence continues at coordinate 106,267 of NNCF01127423.1, read as the reverse complement.
CGAATGGAATGTGAATTCTATATCTATCACTTATTCTTTTCACAAATACTTAAAAGAAAAAGAAGGTGGATCAATGTTAAGAGAACTACCATTAGAAATAAATGGATTTCACACAATTCAAGATAGAAAGATCTTTATTTGTTTGATCTCATTCATTCCCGATTTGTTTTGCCTTCACTTCTTCTTCCTTATTATATAACGAACCGGAGATCAAAGACGAAGTGTCGCTTAGGTTTTGGCTGTGGAGATTTAATGGTGATGGATGCTCTTCCTGACTCACCTCCCCGAGGAGAGTGATATACGAATGACGTGAGTGACATGATAATGATTGTTTGGGGTGGAACGAAAGGGGAATACGGGCGTACCCCGAGGAAACTTGCTTCACAATTTGTTTTAAGAAGTAAGATAAACGACAAAGTTTTATTAAAGCTGAAGACTGAAGGTGATTATTATTCTTTTTTTATTGTAGTATTTGTAAATGGGGAATGCGTGCTGTTGAAGCTTATCTACATGGAGCGATAGGAGGTAGGAGATGGGTGGTAAGCTATAGTTAAAGTCTAGCTGCCGTACGAAAAGTTGCCAAATTCGGGAGAACTGGCAACCTACTTAATTGATTCCTCCTATGTCGTACATTACTCGTAGTGATATTTTCATCTTATACGTTGTATTCACTATCACCAAACTTAACAAAATACCTCTAGGAGAGCCTGTCCTTAAAATACTCGTTTTTTATCCTTTGTAGAGTAACACAAAAATAATATTCCTATTAATAAAATGCATTGCATAAATTATCCAAGGAATCTTAATTTTTTTATCCACTTTCAACTAAATTCATTTTACGGTAGTCTCTTTGTTGTTTCCATAGCGTTGGTACACCCGTAAGGTATGTGTAAGTGCTACCAAACGATAATTTTAATATCAAAATACAATCTGTGGCTGTCCAAGTCTTAACGAGTGTCGGGGTTTTTGTTCTAAAATATTGGTTGTGGCTGTCCTCGAGTCCGCTATCTTTGTTCTTTTGGTATCCAAAATCTCGATAACTTGAGTATAGTAGTCGGGCCGGTTAGCTGGGTTTACTCACAACTTGGCCCACGTGGAGTGGTTAGTAGGTAATAGAGTTATTGATATTAATTAGGAGCTGTAGGAGGTGTACAGAAGGAGGGTTCACTTCTTATATGAACCGGAACATTAATGTGANGGACCCCCCCCCCCCCCGGGAATTGAGTCCGGGATGACTTCGTGATGAGCGAGAACGCTACCATCTGAGCCACCGGAGGACTGTGAAGGTTATTTCATTTAAATTATCTCGGCAAAAATGTCATGTTTGTCTTGATTTACATACACAATATATTCAATATATTTAAATATCATAATTAGTATTACTCATTTCGTAATGAAACAAAAAAGTTTTCTTTAAAAATAATAAAAAGTGTGTAATAATTTGGATACAAAATGTGGAACATCATCTTAAAGATGAGATACACGCCAAGGTCAACAGTGTCATTAGAGCGGTGGCACGGTGCGGCGGCGAAGCATTTTCTTTCAGGCCATCAATTCCTGGAAGAGTGAATACCTGACCTTGGTAGCGAGAGCCTCACATCTGATCGGAGTCGTTTGTTTTCACTGCTTCACTCATCACCAGAGTTCGAACTTAAGGAAGTGCAGGAGAGGGGGACTTTTGAAGCTTGTCTTTTGGTATTTCTACACACTACGTAACAAAATTGTCAAGATTATTTCTTTACATTTAGGGAGTGGGCATTTAAAAGGGCGTCGCGGTTTTTGCTTATGAATTTTTTATTCTGATATGCATAGGTACTATATCTATTAAATCGAATTTTGAATTAATTTCTGATATACTATACACACTATTTATATTGACCTACTATAAACTTGTCATTTATTCGTCTAATTATAACGATGAACATATTTCCCATTAAACATTAGCGGCAAATTAGTTGAAATAGTTTTACAGTTATTGAAGACAACCACGATAGGTGGAATTATTTTTCCCTCANAAGTGGGGGGGGGGGGAATAAAAATGAGAAATTCCCTACCTTCTCCCCAATGACGTTAAACTCTAACCATGCACTTATTCTCATAGTTAATTGCTGCTTCAATCACAATTAATTTTGTTTTTGGAGGTGTGGTGTCTCGATATCATGGACAGCTTCTATACATTTGTATTCTTAACAAATATTTACTTATATGGATTCAAATTTTTTTTTAAATGTGCACTTTTATCACTAATTTAAATCTTATTTGTAAAAAATAACACCTTCAAGCAATATCCAGCTCAGCGATATTTTACGCTGATAAAAATAGTTTTCAAAATCCATCAATTACAACGAGAGAGAAGTTAATTTTTTAACTAATTTAATTTCTTCTCTCAAATTACTAATTCAGTATTGCAGACGTATTAAAAAAAGTATTGGATATCTCATTCAAAACGATGAGATAAAATCAACTAATAGATAGTTCACACGATTAAAGATAACCGCTGTTTTTGGAAAACGACACTTCTAACACTATACTACACTTCCATAATTACTGCCCCCACTTTGATTATAATAACTAAAAAATGCAGATAAAAATAATAGCACCAGCTTTCAAGATCGGGAGGAGCACGTAGATGGGAAGGAACGAGGGGCGATGGGATGAACTATGGATATTGGGATTCTTTTCTCGCTTAATTTTATCATCCGTTGCTTAAAAAAACTGAATATTTGAATTGAAACTGTAATGGATTCTACCATCTATCGATTTTTTTAAAATATGTTCAATTTTTTATGTGCTTTAGGAATATTAAAACATGCAGGAATTTATCAGCCACGCTTATCTAACTTAACATTTACATAAATCGTTCAACAACATAAAAATAACTTCGCAGTAATCGTTATTTCTTTTCATTGGTAAAATATGCATTAATTAGAATTTTCACTACCACAGTTTCTTCATCTACGAGCTGGATTGCGTAAATCTTCAAACGATGAAGTCTTGAATCACATTTTCCACTTTTGAACCTAAAGTCTCACTGTTTTTGAAGTACAAGAGCGCCTTACATGGCTTTAAATCGCTTTAAATTAAAGATGACGTATTATTTCAATAGTGGAATATTTGTAAAAACCCTACAGTAGGACTCTTTAAGCGCTTACGTGTTTTATAACCTACATTAAAACCTCCAGCCATCGTTTATTAGCATCTTCAGTTTATAAGATCAATTTTGTAATATATTATTGCATTAAGTAAATAACTTAATTGACTTTAACGTGTTATTATAGATGAAACGTAAACTACGGCATTTAAAACTTTTCTTAAGCTGTGAAACAAAATAATATATATAATACATCGCTAAATATTTATATTAAAAGTGATGTATTCAGACAAATTATTGGCTGATTGGGATAAACTCGCCCGACTCAGTTGTCAATTATAGTGAAACCTTGTTTATCCGATATTAATAAAGTAACTGAGTATCATATTAATCGGGATAATAAAATAATCGAATGATAAAAAGTAAAAACAATGTACTTTAGAGAGAATACTTTCCGTGTATTCTATATGAAAAATATAGCTGAGTATTGATTTTGAAAGTAAGGGCTCTAATGACCTTGGCGTTGACAAGCCCTTAAAACCCCACAAAAAATATATTAAAAGTAACTACCACGCACCCTATAGAGTTTCCTCTTTCACTATCGTATTCCGTTTCACTATCTCTGCTGTTCATCGTTGAATCATGGACGAAATAATGCAATCCTCATTCACTTTCTGCCCAATCCAATTAACTTCACTCATGGACTCTGCGTTGGATTATACAGGTCTTTGCCCGGCTCATAACAGGACATAGATGTTTAAGACTTGATAGCGCTGGGAGTAGTCAATTCGAAACAGGAGAAAACGGACCTTGCCGTTGACGATCCCAAAAGCCCCCCCCACCACCACCACCACCACAAACACACACACAAAAGGAGAAAACGAAGGAGTACACGGGATCCTTCAAAGCGAGAGGATTCGAGAATTAATATACAAGTTTGAACCAAGAGATGCGTTAGACGTTGGCGGCGAAAGCTTGAGTATGGGGAGGTTTTATTTCCTTCATAAATATGTTACTGAAAAGAGAAAACTTAACTAATTAAAACAAAACAAAGGTTTGAAATTTTTACAGGATATACTGCACAGATAACAGAATTAAAAGATATTTTGAAACAGAGAAATCAACAGTAGGGAAGAAAATTTTATAAGGAAAAGGGAAATTTTTGGAGATTTAAAGATATTTTAACAAATTTAAGATATTTTATGGTAATATAAAACTGCTTAATAAAAGTTATAAGAGGGATAATAAAAACTCAGGTAATAATGAATAAATTCCAGAGACTAAGAATATGAAGAAATAAGATAAAAAAGGTATGAGAGCAATTCAAATAAACGAAAAAAAAGAAGAAAGTATGGATGAGTGTAAAATAAAATCCTTTTTCAATCTCCCGACGTTATAAATCTACCCATTACGTTAAACCCATTTATCTATTTTTGAAGAAACATATGTAGTATGAATTGAGAGTCCAATCAAACCAAAAGAGCAATAAATAAATAAATAAATTTATTGTCAAAAAAGAGTACAAACTGCGTATGACCACGTGGAGGGAAAAAAAACTAATTTACTCTCCGGAAGCAAGCAAGGGACCATCCCATCAATTCCGATCAAGGGCCCTAAGGCAGAGGCGGATTCAAAAAATTCAGCAAAAATTCCTAGATAAGATAAAAAGTTAGCTGCGAGTTATAATACTAATAGAATGTCAATATGTTTGTAATTTTAAGCAAAAAATTACATGTAAGTTATTATCGAACTATAGATTATTCTGAGTATAGTGCTTAAAAATTGAAATAACACTAAATTCACGATTTATTGTTACAATAGACCCGCCCCTAGACAAAGCCTAGAGAACCTGTATGATAAATCCGCCTCTACCCGAAGGAAAACCGGAGAAAAACCCGGGCCAGGATGGGGCTACAGAATTTATGTACACAAACGTGCCAATGTTGAGTACACATAAAACTAAATTAATATGAGCCATAAGACAACACAATCATGCAAGAAAATAGTTTTTGAAATTGTTATAAGTTGTTTAAAAAGTACTACAGCAATGGCGTGATAAAGCACAAGACGAATTTAACTTTTGTTAAAATCAATAAATTCTTTTACAGTGTAGAAGCACTGGTGCAGGAGGTAGTTTTTAACCGCGGATTTGAAGATATTCAATTTCATAATATCTTTTATATTCTTGGGCAGGGAATTATATAGAACGATTCCCGAATGGTATGGTCCCTTTTGGCAAAGAGTGGTTGACACTCTAGGGCGATGAATATTACTACTATTGCGTGTATAGTGTTCGTGAACGAGACTGTTTCGTATAAAGCAAGGGTGGTGCTTCAGTAATTCGGTCTTAACAAACACGACCGTTTCATAAATATAAATGCAGGGAAGTGTTAAGATATTTAATTCCTTGAATAAAGGTTTACAAGAGTTTCGGGGGTGAGATTTACAAATTATCCGAACTATCCTCTTCTGAATTCTGAAAGTTTGAATACTCTGACCGGAATTACCCCAGAAGGTAATGCCGTAACGTAAATGGGAGTAAACGTTTGCAAAATATACGCAACGGGAAATACGTGGACTAACTGCGTTAACTAAGATTCGGAATGCGTAACACAATTTGCTTAATTGGGAATTAAGATTGTCAATGTGACAATTCCATTTGAGGTTGTCTTGAATATGGAGACCTAAGAATTTTGTATTTGTAACAGTTTTTAATTGTGTTCCGTTTAAAGAAAGAGAAACCTGGGGTAAAGATTTTGTGATACTATTGTGAAATGACATAGACACTGTTTTGTCAGTGTTTACAATGAGACGATTTGCATGGAACCAAGTCGAAAGGTTAGACAAAACTTTTTGAGCATTGGCGTGTTTACATAGTAAATTAGTGTCATCAGCAAAAAGAACCATTTTGCAATCTGATGTGGATGATGACATGTCGTTCACATACAATAAAAAGAGTATAGGGCCGAGAATTGATCCTTGGGGTACTCCGCAAGTAAGTGGCTTTGTTTCTGAAAGACAACGCTCAAGTATTTTATTTTTAGTATAGGATATTTCTACTTGTTGATATCTATCTTTTAAATAAGAAGTTAGCCATTGATGTGGAAGTCCACGAATGCCTAAAGAATGCAATTTGGTAAGGAGAATTCCGTGATCGATGACATCGAATGCTTTGGATAAGTCAAGAAAAACACCCTGAGGATTTTCTCCACTGTCTAGAGATGTGGTAACATCGTTTAAGAAGGAAAATATGGCGCTTGTAGTGGAAAAGGATTTCCTAAAACCGTGTTGATCGTCAGAGAGAATGTTATATTTTGATAAAAAATCTAGAAGACGCTTATAGAACAATTTTTCTAGGATTTTTGAGAAAGTGGGTAGTAGAGATATTGGTCGGTAATTTCCAATATTAAGTTTGTTTCCTTTCTTGTGTAAAGGTTTCACTTTAGCTCTCTTAAATATATTGGGAAACACCCCTTCCGATAAAGAACTATTAAAAATATTTACGAGTGGATTTAATATAGCGTGGGACGAAGATTTAACAATAAACTCAGGTATATCATCTATGCCTCGTGAAAATTTGTTTCCTTCCTCGTGAAAATGAGCTTCCTCACATTTCAATACTTTTCATTTAAAGCTGTTTGCAGCGTTAGAACTTGAATACGTTTCACACTTGACATTGTTATATGCAACACAACAGTTTCTGATACACCAAAACCGGAAGAAAAATAAATATTGTAGTTAATAGACGTCTATTCAAGTATATAAAAAACAAAATTGTTTTTTAATATTTCATTTTTAAATCCGTGAAAAGGGGTAAATGGTATTTTGAGGTTTTTGTCGTTTGCTCTAATCTTCTTCACCCCTGCCTTTTCTAATGCTCCTTCATACTAATAGGTTCCCAGATACTCGCACGATTATGAAAGGGATCGAATATTATCTCGTTTCCATCTATATTTATAAAAAGCTAATATTTAAGCTATGCACTAAAACGATTATGTTTTAATTAAGGTAATGCGATGCCAAATACTAGTACCTCCATACGTAGTATATCCTAATAAAAATGAATGTACTTACTATCAGTAACAATGAACAAGATTTAATATTTTATGTTGAGTTATTTGTCTTCAACAAACTTGTCGTGCAAATTGTTCATAAAAGTAACCACCAATTAATGACATAGGACAGTGATTGGTTGGTTAGTAAATACTTGCCGCAGTATGTATTTTCTTTACAATATTCAGCGATAAAGATAGTAAGTACGTTTATTTTTATTAGTGTCTATTTATTACTTTATTTTATACATTTAGCATTAGAATGTTTATTTATTCGTCGTAATCATTTATCTTGCGTGTTCATATGAATGTAATACGAGAACATACTTTTTAAATGAACTTTTATTATGATAAACAAATAGCATAAATATGATAGTGTCAGTGAGAAACATTTTCCGATAGCATAAACATTTAGAGAAGCGATCGTAATGATAATAAGACGTTCCTTCGCCGTTATAACGAAAAGGAGAATATCACGCAATTCTTTATACAAATTTGTATGAAGAGACGGATTGCATTTCAGGGGCATTCAGTCATATTTTAACTTCGTAACAGTACACCTGAAGATGACTTAACAGTAAGAGACGAAAAACATTATTCTTATATATCTACGTTCACCAAAGTTTCAATTCATGTACTATTGTCACGTGTTTCGACATCTTATATTATTCCCATGTAACATTTGAGATAATTTATTGATTCTACGTAGCTTCAAATTTGTCAACAATAAAGTTCTATGCCTGCTTAACTGGTCGACTATTTGTTACTATATTGAACTTTAGCAGACGTTTTATAACATGTATAATTTATTTAATTTCATAACATATACGGCATTAGACGTATTCTTCTCCTCTGACTTTAGGAAAAGTGAATATGAATTTACTTATTTGCTCGGCTATTGAGTGTCAATGTCTTCGAATTCCGAGGACAATGGTGATATAAGTCACAGATTTAGTGAAGTTAAAGTTTATTTTTGACTCAGGCCTGACAAAATTTTGTGTGAAATATGTTAAGATCAATTTTCCCAATCTTAGAATAAAACGTAATTCACATAAACAAAACAACAATACGTAAACATAACATACAATTGTAACAAAAAGTACGTTCTGCGGGGTTCGTGTCCGTTTCAAGATACTGAGAATTTTTTCAAATTAAAAAATTATATTTATTACTCAATGATGGTGTATTACTTCGACAATGTTGGTAACTCTGCAGGAAGTTGGATGACTCATTGAACGTTTATTATTTCATCATTACTATATGATAGTTCACTCAATTGGAAAAGATATCAGGTATGATTGTTTAATGCATGTACCATAAAATAACTTGAGAATGAACTGCTTTGAATGCTAGCTAATATTAATAAAAAGAAAATATTAACCTAGGGATTGCTAAGAGAACAGGGGCGTTGATGTGAAGATCAGTCGTGACGTCCCTTCTGTTCACACTAATAAGTCGGAGGNATATTTGAGGACCCCCCCCCCAAAAAAAAGGAAAAAATTATTATACTTGAAACAAAAATTAGATTTCGAAATGTATGTTTGTTAATGTTCTCTAAAAAATGATTTTCACGTTAATCAAGATAATCAGCAAAGATTCACAAAGAATTTAAAACTACGTTGCGTTTTGGATAGGTTTTTTGATAGTTATGTTTATACTTCTTTGTATCTTATAATACTACAGAAGAAAAATAAATGAACAAAAAATTTAATTATTATTTTGTTTATATATTATATAAATATTTAAAAGATACGTATTTTAATGTGCTCTCGAAGAACACATATTTACTACTGCCTAGGGGTGCCAAACTTTTAAATCCGCCTCTGCTAATAGCTTACATCACTGATTCATTCAATGGTCATTACGAAGAGTCATCGATTACAGCAATTATCACTTTCACTGCCTATTAAAAACTAAAAAAAAGCAGGGTACTACCGAATAATATTAAAAAGATTGTAGGTTTTCGTAAACATCTTTCTCATACTAACATTAAGTAAAGCAATTAATGGAAGTATTTCTCATGAATCTTAAGACGAGTAATTTTAGAAATTGACATACGACGTCCTTGAAAACACATGTGGGATGCGTCTTTTTAAAACGTCTCACTTCATGGTCGATGGGTTTAGAGGAAATAAGCAAAGATTTTCTCGCATCCTTCACAAATTACCTTGTTTATATGTGTATCCTTACGGACTACAAAACGTATGTGGAAACGAACTTGGAAATAAAGTTAGTTTAATTATAATTTTCATTTTTCATCTTAACGAATTGATTATCTCTTTAATTTTCATTAAACTTTTATTCGTTTCATTTCGATGTCGTTCATTATAATATTATCTATATCATTCCTTCATTCTGTCAATTCCCCATCACAAAACATACTTATATAAATAATTACAAACTTCCACTACCTGGGCCTTTTGATCTCGATCGCCGCATTTTAAAAGGATTGAGTTGCACCTTGTGATTTAGGAATAACTCACTAGGGTTTGAATGCTTTACATATTATCTTATGTGAATTGTAGCATTATATATCATTATTTTCACTTAATTGAAATATCCAAATAAATTGCATTATGTCTCACTTTAAAAAAATGCACCATTTTTTACTATTAAGTATCAATTTTAAAAAAATTGTAATGGTATGCGCCAGAAGTTCTTTCACTTATACATAATTGAAGTTCTTTCACTTATACATAATAGTTTTATATTTTACTACACTGGAGTTATTTTAGTGGGACAAGGGATTATTAAAGCTACAACAATTAATCAAAATTCATATATTTGAGGGTTAAAACCCTTTGTATAATATAGTATTATAAAAGATGTTCATCTTTTATGAGTGCATGGTTTAATTTAGATTAATCCTACAATATCTTAAAAAAGTATTATAAATAGAATTCATTAACATATTTACATGAATTTACAAGAAGTATTTGACAACATAACTGATAAATACAACGATAAAACCAACCTTGAGTACAACAATCTTAATCTATATATTTTGAAGAAAAAAAAAACTATCTTGTTAAGCTTCTGGCGCATACCAAGTTTAAATTTATTTAACAAGATCGTTTTTTCCTTAGAATGAGCATAACAAACTGTTTTATAAAATAATGATCCAATGACCTTAATCAATCTACTTTCATGGCTTTCGTCTAAAAACAACATTCTTTGAATAGTATACCTTTGAAATGCATGCATGCAGCTAAAATACATTTAGTGTTAATATTCATCTTATCTCTATTACTTAAAAACAACATATATAAAAACTTTACTAATTTAAAAGCATCTTCTGAGATATTAACTAGTTTTCTCTTGGAGACAAACGATGTGAATTTCGTATAACTATCCTTAATATCTAGGTGATCATGTATAACATAAATACAATCTTCGCATATCATTAACTCCCTTATTCTTCGAACAATAAAACCACAAATGTAATATAGAATGTTGTCCCTGTAATAAAATGCTCCTGATTCACTTATTAAGTTGTCTGTTACAAATTCTAGTAATTGTTCATCAGAAAGTATGTCTTCATTTTCACTTAAACTGTCAGATGCTGATGGTGTTTGGGAGCTTATAAAGAAATTTTGATGGTTTCCATCGAAGTCAAAGCAATTGCTACCTGGTGCCTTAAATATATTTCTGTACATCAGTTTTCTAAGCGCATATCTGAACTGATAAAATAATATCTCACAGATGCGGATGATGGAATTTTCTTAGAAAGTTGTGTAGCTCAATACCTCTGTTGACATTCCAGGAACCTGAAAATTCTCATTAACTCCGTTAATGTTTGTTTTATTTGCTCCAGATTAGTTTGAATCGAACATCCTACTAGATGGTATATTTCTATGAACTAAGCGCGTTCTGAAAAACAATCAGCCTTTGGAAATGAGGAAAAGAAACGTTGCGTTCCGTGCTACAAGTAGCGATTCACATAATACAGATGCAAAAAAATGTGATTGTCATTTATGTCTGCAGCATTCACATATTATATGTGCAACATGTATATTAAGCTGTCCTTCGCAACATTGACTTGATTAAAGAGAATGTAAATGAACTAGGTTTTTAAGAGCTTCTGCTTTAACAACCATTTTTATTCCCTTAGACATGCATTTTAAGAGTTTTATGAGAGTTTTACTGTTAAAGAAACATATATAAGATGTATCTGACAGATACACGCGAGTACCCGAGAAACTATGTGGTGCGAGTGCTGCAGGGTTAATTTGTCTGATGGTGCAACGGGCGCGATACAATGAGTTTGCAACTTCGTGCTNCCTAGAGTGTCAACCACTCTTTGCCAAAAAGGACCATATCATTCGGGAATCGTTCTATATAATTCCCTGCCCAAAAATATAAAACATATTATGAAGTTGAATATCTTCAAATCCGCGGTTAAAAACTACCTCCTGCACCAGTGCTTCTACAATGTAAAAGAATTTATTGATTTTAATAAAAGTTAAATGTCTTGTACTGAATCATGCCATTGCTGTAGTACTTTTAAAGTAACTTATAACAATTTCAAAAACAATTTTCTTGCATGATTGTTGTGTCTTATGATTCATATTAATTTACTTTTATGTGTATTCAACTTTGGCACGGTTGTGTACATTGATTCTGTAGCCCCATCTTGGCCTGGGATTTGTTCCGGTTTTCCTTCGGGTAGAGGCAGATTTCTTATACAGGTTCTCTAGGCTTTGTCTAGGGGCGTGTTTATTGTAACAATAAATCGTGAATTTAGTGATATTTCAATTCTTATGATTTTTAAACACTATATGTAATCTATAGTTCGATAATAATTTGTACATGTAAAATAAATTTTTTTGTGTTCAGTTACAAACATGTTGACATTCTATTAGTATTATAACTCGTAGCGAACTTTTTATCTTATGTAGGAATTTTTGCTTAAAGTTTTGAATCCGCCTCTGTCTTAGTGCCCTTGATCGGAATTGATGGGATGGTCCCTTGCTTGCTTCCGGAGAGTAAATTAATTTATTGTTCTCTGATTGGTCATAAGCAGCGTGTAACGGCCTTTTTGGCAGTAAATAAACAATAATAATATGGTCATACGCAGTTTGTACTGCTTTTTTGACAATAAATTTATTATTATTACTCAGCGTTCCAGCAGATAGTATATTTCTATGGTGCCACCCTGTTCTTCTCGCGCGCGCATTTAAACCATCTTTTCGCTTCTAATACTTTATATTGGGCATCCTTGTGAAATTATGTTTATTGTTATTCTTATTATATTAAATGTATTATTACCTAAAATTTTGCAAAATTAAAAAAAATATTACCAATGTTTATGTAGACATCAATTATATTATAGAAATATTTTGTTTGTTTTTTTCGTCTCTAATATATGACTCTAAAAGTATTCTCAAATATGATTCGACAAATCGAAGTAATGATCGGATACTTTTGTGGACGAACTATGTCTTCTCACAGACCGCTGCTCCACGTGATCATACGTACTTTTTTTGATGACAAATATTTAACAAACCTACATCCGCTGCACGCAAACAAGTCAAGCATCCAAAATGCTTATTTAACCAAAACCCTGTCACGAATAAATAAAATTGACCACTGACACGGCACACGAATAATGTATTCCACATTTGCGCTCGAGAATATTCGCAACAAACGACCTTGGTTGTGTATCCCTTTCTTCTTCCGACGCGGGCGGTTTTCCCGCACAGTCTGCGCGCACTCTCACGCACCTGCGCGTGCGCAGACTGTCAACCGTCGCTCGGGATGTCCAGCGAAGAGAGACGACCGTGAGCGCGTCTCCGCAGCAGCCCTGGGTGCACACGTTTTATTTATTTCAAAAACTGGCAGAGAATGGTGTTGGGAATTTTTTTGAAAGGAAAAATAAACATTGTATGTACATGTTGTAGAATGACTACGAACGGGAATGACAAGGATGTACGACCTCGTTATCGCAGTCCTCTTCTCTTGGTTCCGGTACGATAATAGGGCGTAATGGATACTTAGACGAATAAACTGGCCGTGCGCTCTGAATATTATGCTGCATTTTTTTTAAATTTTGTTTACGGTACACTCCTGTATGCGAGCTCTTGGCCTTTATCAAGGTTTCATTACACTGTTTCTTCCTCCATTTCTCGTTCTCTTGCTTTCCGACTACATTTTCATTGTGCCTTACGTAGTAAACTCATACATTCAGTCACAAATTCTTGTGCTGTATTTCGTTTTCAATATACATTATATATTAATAACATTAATAAATAACGAGCAAAGTAAATGGTGAATGCATCAATTTTGGGACCGCTGATGAGGAGTGGCACTCTCCATGCATCTTAAGCCCCCAATCACCGCTCATGAATAATAAACACCCTTCAGATTGGGAGTGTGAAGGAGGTGCATGTTAAAATAAACGAGAATGACCGATATTAGTGTTGAGATCATAGTTTTTGGGGCCTCAGAAACTATTAGTTATATTCCCGATGACGTCTAAGTTTATGACCAGTCCCTATACATTCACTTCCTTTACACCCCTAGCACTCCTTGAGAAGGGAATGCTATGGAAAAATTTACAAAAATGATATGTGTGACGAGGTTTTGACATCACTAAGCTGATATAGTGACATCTTGATATATTTTATCCAGTTCTTGAATCCACATATTCCTTTTTTCTTATTATTCTGGAACCATTTCCCTCGCTCTTCCCCGTTTATTGGGTAGTAATACATAACATGTTCCACACCTTTCATTCCCCCGTTGTCTTCTCCTTTCATTCTAGCGCACTCTACCAGTCTGCACAGATATTTTTTACGGACACAACTCTTTCCTGTACGGCGACCGGTAGCTTCATGGAGATTCCATTTCCTTGTAAAATTAAAGGTACCACGAAACCTTTTAATTAAATCACTTTGAATTTACGACTTACACATTCGTTCGCATATTTTATGGCGAGACTGCACGAGGCATTGTTCACCACCGTTCTCCGAGCGCTCTATCTGCGACTTTTATGGAACCAAGGCGGCAACGCGATAGAATGAGTTGATACGAATGTTGTTGATTAACTTGAACGACGTGATGATGAATGAAAGTTGTGGTGGAATGAATGGTCGGGGGCGGTAATGACATGAATGATTTGAGGTGCTAATGAGCAGAGGGGTGAATGATGATGCATGTACTGGTGTTATGGAAGGCACGAGAAACGTGATAACCCCGAGAAAATTTGTCGCGAACTCACTGTGTCCAGCACTGCAAATTCTACTTGGATCAACTGGGATTTTTACCAGCATCACCAGAGGTAAAAGGAACATTGAAGGGCCCAGAAGACCTAGGAGTACAAGCAGGGCTTTTTTGTACCGCTACACTCCGGTACGCTTTCCGGTAAACTTTGTATTTAAAAAAATTGAGGCAAATTTTTGAATTTATTGTCCATTGGCGCTGCCATCATCGCTTGATGTTCGAATATTGGCGTCGGGAGGTATCTATAGATTAACTCATATCAAGGCATCGTACTACAAAGTATATAAATTCGGTTTAAAAGAACTTACTCTTTCGTTAGTAAGTGCTTGTCGTTTAAAATTTGCGATATTTCTTCGTGTTAATTATATTACGTATTTTTTAAATCTATAAATTACATTACATCCTGCACCCCATAATCAATTAAAAATCTTGTTCTTTCATGACAATATCAATTTCAATCCCATAAAATGTGTCAAGGTAACTGATTTTTCAACTCCAGAAAATTTCACGTTCGACTTCCAATTGATCTAACATTACTCAAAAATCTTTGTAAAGTAACAAAGTAATAAACTGAGAAAATTGATTTCAATGGTCGGAGGTATTATAAAATTAAGAAGTACAGAGTGTTTTTTTAACAAGCAATGCATTAGAATTAATAACATCTTATATCTGGTCCAAATTTTATTTGACAACTCGATATATACTAATTTTTTCTTTCATAAAAAACGTTCATGGTATTTCATAACAGTCGTCAAGACGAACAGAATCAACGCCTCACGCTGCAAACTAATTGCATAATAAGTAATGGCCACATTCTAGTTTTAACATTTTTTAATTCAATTTATGGAGTTGTCTCAATAAGAACCTATGCAACTCGAAAACAAGTCGGTCTTCGCAAAAATTTATTTCTTTTTTTATATATATAAGCCTTTTCTTTCGATCAAGCAAAAAAGTGTAGTTAAGTATCGCCAAGACGTTCATACTACCTTAACTTCTAAAGTTTTCACTAACATTTCCCTTACTGTTGCAGCCAACATTGTCGTAAATCAAATAACGAGTGACGAGTGTTAGTAACATTGAATTCAAGAAAAGTAAACGATAAATTTACTTAAAATTTTGAAGGAGTTTTATTCAGGGTTTCTGTGAATGCAAAGCTAAGTGCAGAG
The DNA here is from genome assembly GCA_002313205.1 of Laupala kohalensis. Taxonomy (NCBI): domain Eukaryota; kingdom Metazoa; phylum Arthropoda; class Insecta; order Orthoptera; family Trigonidiidae; genus Laupala; species Laupala kohalensis. The sequence goes on along the minus strand of NNCF01127423.1, from coordinate 90,737 downwards.
CAAAAGAGCGAAAAAAATTGGTTGTTATCCAGTAGATGTGGAACATTCCTCGCATCCCTGGTGACTGTCAAGCTCAGTGATGCGCCCGCTGAAGATCATGAAGTGTGTTTCACAACAAAGTTCTCATCGGAAATTGCGAAGACCAGTTTATGAGTGCGTAGACAATCCGCTGAACATACAATATTTGTGTCATTATCATGCAAGCATAATTAAATAAAACATTGTCATCATTCAAATATTATATTTTCATCATTCAAAAACCACATCTTCAATGATCTTACCAATACACGTTTTGTGTAAAATGTTTTCCTTTTACAAAGAATTCGCAATTATTCATAATGTAAATATTTGAATATTATTATGAAAACTACACATTCATGTAAGTTTTATAAAAAATAACGAAAACATATGAATAAGAAAATATTTGAGAACCCCGGTCAATGTCTGAAAACATGGACTAGTTAATAATTATACAAGGTTAACTCTACCATAAGGCAAAATAGGCGTATCCCCTAATGTCTCGTGTTTAAGGTCTTGCTTTGTACGTGATCGCGCTCTTGCAGTGTTTTTTGTTTTTCTCATTTGAGACGGTAAAGAGACTAATAACCATTATAATACATCAAAGTATTAATGCAAGGAATTATGAAAATGTACATGTAGAGCTACAGATTTAATGTCTCAAACTGAAAAGATATTGGAAACATCGTTTGAGTACTTAAAGGAATATCGTAGATCTCCGCACTAATTTTGATAAACTTGATAGAACATAATTTCCACAAATATTATTCGTATTTCAATTGAAATATTCTCAAGATTATAGGACATTTTTATATATTACGATTAAGATATGTCATAGAAACAATTTAATTTTATCGTGTTCTATTAAGATTTTTACAGGTATTTCAAGCCTTATTATATTACAAGTGTGGGTACGTCATAAGTTAATGAGAGCCTCGTTCTGTTATTTATCCTCGTACCGTTAAGAATGATCGGTTTAATAGTGCACTGTCAATTCAAAAATGAATTCGTTCGCACGTATCACCGGGTTTCGTGTGCTAATCTCGTTGATTTGTGTTGTGATACGTGTAGTAAGCATTATATTGTTCTCAATAAGCACTACTTCTTCGGTTAAAACAGACCTTTTCTTTGTTTGTTTTAATTTCTTATTCCCATTTATATGTGTTATTAATAATATATTGATTTATATTTATCGTAGTATTGGAGGTAAAAGATAAATTCATCATTTCATTATATTTCTTTATCGACGTAAGTTGATTTGTGTATAGTCTAGTGTATTCAAGATAATTTTACGTAGGTTAGATATGCTCAAGATGACTGATTCACCGCATCAAAGTTTGAGTCGTGTTTGCTAAACAACATAATGATATAATTATGTATGAGAATGATTAATTTTCTTTTTCTACTTTCATCTTCTTTGTTGAACATGTCAATACCAGTAAACACTCAGTGATTTAGATTGTATTTCTGCATTTAATTTTTCTGTAAAATATTTCTCGATCACTGATTTTTGTCATCGTCTTTTGAAATAATGAAAGTTGCCTTCTAAATTTATTGAACTTTCGCAATCTTGGAACTATTTTTCACCAATTTCAGATAGTTCCCTAAAATACTCCCCTTTTCATTCCCATTAATTCGAAAGCTCAAGAGCAATCATCACACTTTTTCAACTTTTCTACGTGGATATGCATTTTTCTTCTTTACTTTTCTTTTATTGAATTTGGGTCGAATTTTTTAACCATTCAGATTTCCAATGATATCTGGAACTGAATTCATTTTCATGTATGGGTACGTATTTTAACGTGTTTTTAAGAATATTTTTGGTATTTCTCAGCCGTTCTTACATTCAGATTCATCTTATTCAAGTTTATAATTTCAAGTGATTCTTGTAGACCTGAAGATAGAATATAACCGAAAATATAGCAATTGAATGTATTATTTTATGTCAATTTTGCGAGTATGTAGTCGCAAGAAAATGAAATTTCTATCACGGTCAATATTAACTTCATAACCTGATTCGGAGATTCTTTTCCGGCTAATTATACTAATGTGATTTGCAACGGTAAATATCTGTTCCTGCCTTCTCCTAGTACTAGTAAACACAGTTATGGCCGTCGGATTCATTATCATTGGACACCACTGGTCGCAAGTATTTGACTTGACCCATTCGCCAAGTGTCGTGCTCTCACGAGGCTCCGTTGCTCGTGCCCAGCTTGCCAATCTACCGCCGTCTTGTCCTGGGATCTCCTGGCAGCAGAACAGCCGTGACTGCTTCGTCACGCATGAATCCGAACGTTGCGGGCAACCACTGTATCCATCGCGATCCCCTCTTCAGAGAACGTTCTTTTTTTACGATTTTTTCTCTTGGCTTGTTGTTGCTACGTAGCTCGTAGAAATTCCTCGCCGATTTTGCTCCACAATAACCATTTAGAAAACCTTTAATTTCTCATTTGATGGTCAGTCTATTACACGATTTATTTTTCTGAACCTGTTCGTGCAACTCGCAACCTACGATATAATTGAAAGTGATTTAAAATAAGTGAAATAAAATTGGAGATGAATGATCTCTGGCGAGAATTACCGCGAGAAGAAGTTGATCGCACGAAGCAAAATAAATTTCCTTGCTACTCCATAAAATGCCTCTGATTACGTTATTAAGTTGTCAAAGCATACGCATAATAATTACATTTCTTTAATAAATTGCGGGGTATCCGTCTTCCTCATAAAATAACAATGAANCGCATAATAATTACATTTCTTTAATAAATTGCGGGGTATCCGTCTTCCTCATAAAATAACAATGAACTTGATATTTCAATAAATAATTTATTATTACAATGTAGGAGCCATGCTTCATAGAGTCAACACAATATAAATTAGCTACAAGGCTGCAGACCAATGCGACCTTGGGGTACAGAAATATTTTAAATTGCCACAGCATTTATAAAACCAAGCATCATATAAAGTAGAGACTCTACCGTACAATTATTACAGTATATCGCAATACTTTTTATCTAATAATTATTAGGATGTAATTATTAGGTGAGTACGATTATGTCGTAAGTGTATTAAAACACATCTTATCATCAAGATACAGAACTCCCCGCATATTTTCCTTACGAATCAACATTTACATAACTCCTCTGACATCACTGTGAATGATTGTTACTCAAGACTTGACATTCTATTTTCACAAGGTGATCTTGAAATGAATCTACTGAAGAAACATTTTTCTGTTTGTGGTTTTTAAATAGACTGTTGACTGATACATAAATGAAAAAATATTTTACATATGAAAAATTAATAAAGTATAATGAAATAACAATGCTATTTTCTAAATCTATTGATGAGTACTTCGAATTTCGAAATACTCCACTGCTCCACTTCAGGAAATAATACTATATTAGACAAACGTTTACAGTTCGAAATAAAAAAATCCAGGACCGCTACCGGGATCTGACATGAAATGAAACGTCGTGAATCTAAATAACAAATGAATATTCAACCCCTCTGTAAACGATTTGTTTCTGGAAATACCACACTGAAATTGCAGAATATCGCATCATTTTACCAATTTTCCAATATATTCCGACATTGATAAATGCCACGACCTTAGATGTGCATCCAAACTTGTGGAGTAAATATTCAAAATTTGATAATGGGAAACAGCTTGGTATGACAGTTCCTCTGTGCTAAAGTCTGTATATATCAATCATTTCAGTGATTTCACTTTGAAAATGATGGAACATAAATATTGTCATAAAATAATTTAATAGATAACATAGTCGTTGAAATATATTTATTTTCCGCCGGAATTATGGAAAGTATGGATACTCACCATATACGTACACAATTGTAAAATTTGAAAGATTTAGCTTTGGTATTACAACTAGTTGAAATTCTGTTTAAACATTTCTCGAGGTAACAGTAAGTGTGCTATGAAAAGCTTCGAACTCCACGTTTATTATACGAGCGATTTCGTTATAATGCCTTCTTATGAGGATGTGTTTGAACTACAGAGGTAGATGCACAGCAATAAGAAGCGTAAGATATGCGTTCACCTTTTCATTGCGGATTGGTTTCATAGTATCGAATGCTCACATCACAAATTCGTGCATTTGCAATAACTTAGTTGTACCGCAAAAAGTCAAATTTATGGTGGCAATATACGAAAACAGGTGACACACCGTATTCACTAAGATATCATAGTTTATTTCCCTTCACACTCAATAGAGTGAAATTTCTCAAGACTATGTTGAAGTGGACACAAATTGCAACTCATCAAAATTAATTAGAGAATATCTTACTGAATCACTTTGTAGAGATTCCTTCACACACGCTACCAACTAACGAAATATGTAATTAAGCATAGCTATGAAAACTACTGTCGGATTTTATATTATAGACCCCTGACTTCTAATAGCTGTGAAGAGAACAGCAAAAGTCTCAGATAAACACAGTTACCACCATTGGAATTATAATTTTGTTTTGCATATACACAAGTAAAACATTTGGGTATATGACTGAATGTTAATTTTTTAAAACTTAAAATGTTTCAAAAAGCGTGATATTTTTACGGTTTTTGCCAATACGTCGATTTCATTATTTTTTATAAAATATACTAAGAGTGACAATAATAATTCTTATTCAGCGAATGATCACTGATGTTTTTGTGACAACATTTATTAATTTCAAGCTTCTAAATGCAAAATATAATGAGTTATGAATTTTTTTCGAAAATACTGCTAAAAACGTCCAGACATTATTTAGGAATAAAATTTATACTGTCGCACTCAGAAGAATGCCATGATCACATTCCAATTGAATTAAAACTTATAAAACTATTTACTCAACCTCCATCAAGTGATAAATAAAACCATGTTTTGAATAATCGGCCAGCGGCGCATTACAGTCATACTTCTGTGTTAGTCTGCTCTTCTTGCGGTGGAGCTTTGAGTCGGTTAGCCCCAAAATAAGGCATTTTGTGGGTATTTTCTAAGAGCATTTTCTTAATAATAAGAGAAACTAACGGTGATTATATTCATTACCATTTGGTCTGAAGTGTAAGGACCGCCTTATCTGTGAACATTAATTCTGTAATAGTTCTATCATTACGAGGCTGCGTTCAAATGATTTTTTCTTGTCCTTTTAAACACTTCACGTCAGAAAGTTACAACTTAGGGTGGTTAATGTGGAAATATCAGGACTCTAATGACCTTGACGAGCCCTAAAGCCCCACAAAAAATGGAAATAAAATTAATTTCGTCCAAAAACTATAACAACTGAAGCGGGAATAGTCGGAGTCGTCTCGAGCTGAAGAATTGCCTCAGGAGCTGAAGAAGGGCCTCAGGAGCTGAAGAAGGGCCTTAGGGGCTGAAGAAGAACGGAAAAGTTGGTTTGCGTGCATCGTTGCACTTCCAAGCGGGAGACACCCCGCCTCCAAACGATTTGTGTTACGCAACGCCATCGTCTGTCTCCCTTCGGGGTCTTTCCCGTGTCGTGATGCAACGTGGGCGCGGCTGCGATCACATCGGATACTACAAGCACGTGTGGCGCCTTTCAAGATCCCACACGCATTTCTTCTCACGACGTTATGAAGGAAAACACAAGGATTTCAGGTCTTCCAGGGAATATGATCGTATGCATGAGTGCCATTCGATATTTCTTTTCGGCACAAAACAGAACAAATAAAACAGCAAAAATGAACACATTCATTAATTTACTAACTATTTTTATTGTTAGGAGTTTTAACGAACTATTTTGTCCGGAGTGTGCTGAAATCCGCCATTGTCCTTGATCGGAATTGATGGGATAGTCCCTTGCTTACTTCCCGTATTTATTATATATATAACATATGTATATAATTATTTATTTATATAATTCATATTGCATTGTTATATATTTTTGTTAAACTTGTTAAAATTGTGATAACATCTGAATAATGTATTTGTGATTGCTACAAGTCCGTAGTATAAATTGTCGGGGAGGAGAGGTCAAAAGGTTCCATTCAAAAGTTTCAATTGAAAGAGATACACTCCCTCCCTCCATTGAATCGAGTGTGAACACTCAGCGGTAGGTGAGGCGACTCACTCCATAGTTGGGGCATGCGAGAGACTCCGCTGTGTGACTGTGGTGAGATGAAACAGACTATGATCCACATCATCTCTGATTCTCCTGTCAGAATTTTCGTGGGCAGTATGGATGACTTTGTTAGTGCTACGACGGAGGCAGTAGGATGGCTTAAAGAACAAGACATTAAATTGTAATATGCAATTTGTGATATACCGTCATAGGCCCTGAATTTTAACGTGTGTTTTGTGTGTTTCATACAAGTTTATATATTTTGTTTTATTATGTACGCAGTCATACGCTAAATAAATAAATAACTCCCTCCCTTCCGGATAAGAATTGTTTCATATTGTTTTGTTCACAATTAAAATATTTTAACAATGAATTTAAATCACTTGTCGTAGTTATAATACCTAACTTTCATAGTTACAGCTAATAATTGGCTTAAAGTTACTGATAAACTTTAAGATACTGTGTTTCTCTCAAATTCTGACTTTCCCCTCTTCAAAACGGAAACGAAATGTATTGACATCACAACTGCAAGCAATGATAAAAGTTTGGAAATAATACAATTAATTTATATGTTTTGCATTCTTAAGAGCTCAGTACATGAAACTGGTTCAATGTAGTTAATAACTATATAATTGTGAATTTAATTAATCATATTACCAACGACAACAACCTATAAAATAAACATAATTGCAAACATATAAGCTATCTGTAAATGGGATAAACACGTAAGAGGTAACGGTCTACTTAGGTCCAGTGTTTTCCTTCTGAGGTAATTTTGGACCACATAACGAGAATGTTCTAACACTGTGCCTTGAAATCTTAAATTAATGTACATTCGTTGCTAGAACCGTGCCTCATACATATTTCATGGAAATATTATAAATAAAATTAAAAATGTGAATATCCATTGAACATTCTTATTGCAAACTTTCTTATCCTGCCCTCATAGCCCTATCTGTTATTGGATGTCAGGACAATCCCAACATTTTGTAGTCCACTAATACAGCATTACATTAAGTGTATACTAATCAATATTTTTGCCAAAGATATATGTTATTTTTTATCGTGTTTCTTCAGTTATCCAATAGTTATCTCAAAACGTTTTTGCAAGTAGTTTTTATGATGAATTTCTTCGATGGACTAAAGAGTTCCCATAATGTCTTGCATTCATCAGTCATAATGGCCACTAAGGTTAAAAAGATATTCATTTCATAACCTAGAGCGTTGACAATACGTATAACAATTTATATTGCTTACTTAATTCTTCAGAAATTTAATTTTACACATATCAATACAATATGTCCATAAAATTTTCAGTTTTTCACATCGATTACTGCTATCACCTACCCGAAATGAGTTATATAATGATGCAGTGAACCGATGACGCAATAAATCTTTTAATGAGACAACGTGAGTTATGTGTAGCTAATAAAACAATTAACACATCAACCATATATCATCTTGTGTTCCCAAGTAGCTTCATCTTAAATCTCTTCAGGAAAACATCCGTAATTACTGATGAACGCTCCTATCAATATAACACAGACTAAGATCCTATGACCTTCAACACGTCGGATCGACTCTTTCAAATAGCCAATTAATCAAATTAAACCAAATTGAAGCTCGGTTGGCCTTGAGTCTTGTGTGCATCGTGAGCTCCGCCTCTATCAACGCAGATTCCTTCACGTTGTTTGCAGTCGCATTTGGAGGCAACATGTTCCGGGTGTACTTTAAAAACTCCGGGACACATTCGTATATTCAAACTCAAAATCAACAATTTGTGTGTTCAGGACTATTCGACCTCAAAACAATTGTTCTTTTCGAAACAACAAGAATGGTAAACAAGAACTCAATGAGGAGTGTTTGTAACCACTTTGGCGTTAGAAGTTAAGAACTATTGAAAATGGAAAGAACTGTACATAACTGAGTGTTTGTACGAAAAAAAAATAGATATGAGTGGGTGAGTAGAGTAGTGAGGAGGATTATGTATGAAATACGTTTTGTGTAAGGAAGTACAAGCCCTGAGGAAGACAATAAATTTGTCGAAAGGTTGGCTGCACGAAACTGTGATGTAATTTAAGAAATTACTAGTATAACCATGGTGGCGCTCTTCGGACGCCATGCGACATGTGCCCTACAACAAAACGCACCCCAAGAAGAATTTAATTGTTGCATTAATATCTAAACATAAACGTGATGAAAAGCAATGTATGCATATGTATTGTTTGTTTATGAAACTGAATTTACTACCAAATAGGAATATGTAAATAGGCGAACGCCGTGCCTGAATACATTTCTGTTGCTGAAGACGTGTCGTGAGGGAAACGTGGTTACCGAGAGAAGAATAGCTGAGATTACATCTCACTTGTGACCAACGCTGACTGGCGCACTCGTGAGCACGCGTAGCTGCGGGGCAGACCTTGGACGACACGTGTCCATCAAAGGCAGCGACTGCGTAGAAGGTCGAGGGCAGGGTCATGGGTGGAGGAAAGACGATGTGGACGTAATGATAAGCGAGAATGGAGAAAGATGTTTGTTTGAAGCCGATGAGAACTAATCGGAGGATGTACCAGGTGACTCCTAATATCCGTCGTTCTACATCTAGTTAATGTAAATTGATCTCTATAACCCGACAGCAATGGGGTAGTGGTAGCGTATTCGCTTCCCATCTAATGTTGAACGAGAGATCGCGGGAACGATTCACACTCAGATCTATTAAAAGTATTCAGCTGCGACGTTCGACACCAAAATCCTCTACAGGCAAATGTCGATTAGACAGCTTTCTCCGCCGACTCAACATCTATCCACCCTAAATAATGTGGTTATAATAAATAAAATAATTTACAACAATGCAATTCACGATTGTTTCTCCATTCGCCAACTTAACTTAGAGTAATTGTGATCCATCTTCGAATGAACGAATGGTCACTTTTTTTTATTGAAGTATTTGTAAATTGGAAATGTAGCGTGCCTTGAAGCTCATCTACATGGGGCGATAGAGGGGAGAGGTGGGTGGTAGGGTCCACGGGAAGGTGTTAGTAGTAATGAGTAATAATAAGAGTTAGTGATACTAGGAGTAGTAGTAGTAGGAGGTTGATACAAGGAGGAGTGTTCGATTCCAGTCGTCACAGCTAATTTTTTTTCATTTTAATTATTATTTTCCCAGTATCTCGGCCGGTAGACCACTACCTGGGGTTCGTCACTTTATCTGAACTATCACTATCTAATTCCCGTATCGTTCACAGTTATATGAACTGGGACACTAATTTGAAAAGCTACAAATTTTTTTAGTCCCACCAGAAATTGAACCCGGACTAATTAGTGAAAAAGAACGCTAACCCCTCTGCAACCGAAGTGGCATAGGTCTCTTTTGGAGAAAGGTAGGCTCGGGCTTAGGGACGGCAGTCAGTAATATTGTAGTTATTATTAATCTCGAATTTTGAATGAAATTTAATTTACGATTTATTTTGGGAATAATAAATTGTTTTCCATTGATTACGTGGTTGTTAAATAACTGTTCTATTACAAACTATTAGAAATTAAATTTGTTGATATTACGTAGGTATTACAAAAAGAAGGTATATTTTTCTTTTAGGGCCAAGAAGTATGTCATAATTTTGTCTTGAGTTGCAGAAATATTAAATCCACCACCACCTAAGTGTCCTTTGATCCCAATTGAGGGAATTGCTCCTGCTTCCTTCCGGAAAGAAAAGTAGCTTAATGAACTCCACGTGGTCATACGTAGTTTGTTACTTCTTTTTGACACTAATAATGATCGAATTAAAAGAGTGGAACGCGTGTAGAACTATCTTGCAAGTCTTAATTGGTCACACGTAGAGCAGAATTTAGAATATCTGATAAAATTTGCTGTTGGACTTTGAACACTTTTATCACATTCTTAATTCCCATAATAAAGCTCTTTACAAGCTGCTTTTGTCTTTTATTCTTACTGTAAATGTCATTTCATCTCTCGGTGACACTTCCGAAAATGTGTTCCGGTGTGATTCTGCTTCCTTTCAATATGTTTTATCGTCAATGGAATTTTTGCCGAAAACTGCTACAACAATTTTGAAATTTCACATAAATTTCAGGTTTTTTGCTATGAAAAAAAACCACCTTGACGTTTCACATTATTTCTCAGTAAGTTAGTTTCAGCTATTCTAGGTAAGAGAAAATACGTGATTATGGTTACCAAAGAATAGATGACTTTCAATTGTTCACATTGTAAATCTGTGAATGAAGTAAGTCAAGATATCTTGAAGAAAAAAAGAAGATAAATGCTTCGATTCTTCTGTCTTGTATTATCTCAATACTATGATACGAATTATCCCCCTAAGCTCTGAAACGGAAAAACACCAACAAATGGTATGGACTATTAGCATTGCTGTCTTCTAATTATTGGAATTGTTGCGAATGCTATTTTCAGTGATAGAAAACTTAGTTATCCTTTAATCTGTCGGAAAACGTGCTTACCATAATGTGTAAGAGAACAAAACCCTTTGTTCAGACCCTTATTAAGAAATTGTATTTTCTGAATTCAGTTTTACCAACATCACGATGTTCCTGGCAACACATGGGGATTGTATTTAACATTTCTTACAATTTATTCGGAACCATGTACCCATTTTGTTTTACCCTGTAAATGATGCTCACCGTAACCTCTTCTCGGAACGACTTCTGCCTCCTCCAACCGGGGAGCGAGAGGGTTATGTGATCCAGCTCTCCTCTCATAGGCGAACAGATAGTTTGGCCATCGAGATATTAATCAACTATCAGAAAATACGTTCGATGTAGTCGTACAACTATGTTAAGGCTAAGAGAATCGAAGAAGATATATATGATGCGATTTATGAAGTTCCATTCAATTACACTTTTTATCACTCCAAAAGGAATTAAAGAGCAATTTTTTTAACGCGTTTTTATTCTACCTGATGTGGCGTATGTAATTTAAATGCTTAATTTAATATTCTCCATTGGTATTACACCCAATAGCACAAATTATAAACTCAATTTTAAAATTCATAACACAACAAAACAAAGTAATTTAAAATATTTTCACGGTCAGAAAATATTAGGTGCCATACCTATCAACAGCTTTTGATCTTACCGTAAAACGTCTTCAGCATTGCCTTCACTTGACCATCGAAATATCCTGTTGCAGCTGCCTTCATAAAGACAACTATCAGAGTCATCAGAGCGTGAAAGCTTGCGATGTTAGAACTGATCGGGCTTCCTCGTTTTCTCATCAACGATCTGAATAGTTCTCCTCATGAAGATCAAATTGTACTACATTATGAAGGGAGAGGATAACATTTTATGGGGCTGCTTTCCTATCGTATTCATAAAATAGTGGAAAAAAATTTGTATAAGTTTTACCTATATATATTATTTTATATTTAAAATAAAATTTCGCGATTCTATTGTATATATTTTAGTAGAGGCGACCCATGGATGATATATAACGTAATACAAAAATTACTAACAAAGATTTATAGGATATTTTCCAAAAAAAATTAATATTCCACATGTTTCCAATACAAACCAATGATTGTCTAACAAAAAAGGTTCTGGGAATTATTTTTCAGTATAATGCAAAAACCCTGGAGTATGGATCACACAAGTTCTTAGTTACAGAAGTTGGCACCCTAGATTTCACGTCTTTCAAACATTAGCAACTCCAAGGGCTCTAATGACCTTGCCGTTGACGAGCCCTCAAGCCTCACAAAAAACAACTCCACTTTTAATCAACTTCATTTAACAACGAGAGTGCAGGGGTCAGTGATTTTCTGAAAGATCTATAGATTATGTAATATTAAGGCCGTCAACAACTATGGGCAGGTGTTCAGGAGTACGTATTGGAAAGGAGTGACGCTGGATAGCAGGATGGCGTTTGATAGTATAGCAATTTTACCTTATTTTTACCTTATTTTTTACACAAGACGTCTTAGTGATACCATAACATTTCATAAATCCCATTCATAATCATTACCCTTCCAAAATAATTTGAACATCACATAATCAAGTTAATCAGATGTAGAAATTAGTACTATCTATTCACGAATTAAATATAGCAACTGTTCCTAATATGTATAACTGAATTTAGCTTTACCATCATTTTTCAGAGGTTCTAGTTTCCTGCCGCACATTATTCACACAACGCGCTATCCCGGAACTATGTGGAAAAAGCTACCGCCTCCTTCCATCTCTCCTTCCAACCTCTCACTGATTCTCCATTTTTCGACCGCCGACCTCTATTTATCTCTCTCAACAAGCCGGTATAGACTCGTTGAGCAAGCTGTGATAGGCTCTCTGATAAAGTAGTAGTAGACTCGCTGAAAAAGCTGTATAGATTCGCTGAGGAAGTGAAATTTATTTTTAAATAAAAAATACCCCACAGCTTGCCACAGCGCCAATTCCAGTTGATTATTTTTTTTACAAGTTTACTTGTTCAGTACATGCATATCTATGAGCACTCGAACTACAACCCACAGTTCCTGCGATAATTGAACTATATTCATACATGTATATTTACACCCTATATTCACTCATATATACAAGCATTGTATTTACAGCTTTACACTACTTAAGCATATAGATTGAATTAAGTTCATATATAAGTCGTTTGGCATACATCATTATTCCATTCTGGACATATC
>NNCF01127423.1:58013-77410 GCA_002313205.1 Laupala kohalensis | reverse complement strand
ATTATTCATTAATAACCCCCCCCCCGGGGAGGTGCAATGAAATTTCCTAGCCAGCCAAATCAAGTATCCCCGCATCTTGCATCTACGCCGACCAGCTACCCTTCCATCTAGCACGATATTAATAAGGTGCGAAGGAGAAGGACAAATATATAAAATATGTTTTGAAAATATATAAACATAAGAATTTCCTGAGTAACTATTCATTTTATATGAATAAATATGATATTCCATAAAAACACAATGTATCTATATTGAAAATTGGTGCAATACCAATCCGATATTTACCGATGAGGGAATCTAAACTAAACGACTTCCACAATCACCCGGTTTAATCTCGTATCACGAAAACACTACGGAACGAGATGAAACAAAACTTTAACGGTCGTTTTCCCTAGGTTTGGGAATATGATCTAAGCTAAGTATCATTTTGATGTGTCAGAAATTAGAGCAAGAATCTAACTTCATTAGTTTTGTTACACGTTTAGATGAATCTTACTACAATAATAATATTAAAATAAAAATAAATATGTGCACTGTCGAAAAAGTTTCGAAAATTTTGTTCTGATGTATTTTGAATTACATTGAGGAAAATAAACACAATAATGTACATGGAATTTGTTTCATTATTTGATACACTTTTTTAAATAGAACAGAACGTTAAACCAGATCCGGAGAGGAACGCGCACTGTTGTCAGCGTTACTCACGAGCCGTGGCATATTGATTCTCCGTGTTTCATCAAAGGATATACAATCACAATGTACCATTAATAAGCTAATTATTTATTCTTGTCCTACTTTTAAATAGGGTTATTTTTAGCCCTGGTGGAAGATCGTACGATTATTTATATTTAAATATATTAATGTTGTATAATAATTGAGAAACAAAGTAAAATAACTTGTAAAGAAAAATTGTTAATTCAAAACTCAAATCACATCAATTTCAAAGATTTTATACAAAGTGCCTTGGAGTTGTGTTGTTCTAGGCGTTATGTAAGTCTTCCCATCACGCGTAGTTGTGTCTTATAAGCGATAACATATAAGAAACAAATAGCAGATACCATTCAGTGCCTGATCTTGAGATTGCAAGGTTTTATAAAAATTACAACAACCAATTTTTTAGCAAAGTTAAAATTATAAAACAAACAAGTCTTATAAATATCTATCCCAGCAATAATATGTAACAATTTCAATGTCCTTGACTTGACAGTTTTTCTAGTATACATTTTCAAAGTTGTCTCATCTCTTAAAAACGCTAGAAAATTGTGAATTCTTTTATCTTCCAAATTAAAAATACTCACAGAGAAATAATAAATTTTTAACTAATACCTTATACAGTAGAATTAAATAAGCTAAAATTTGATGTACAATTTGTTGTATTTTAGTAGATGGAGAACTGAAAGTTCAAACTCCATTATTTGCTCTTGGAACCCGACAGTAGGCTCGCCCGTGGAGCTCATTCCTTCCGATATGCATCTTCGCGCTTCCATATGAACCCATCACCGTCTCCCGCGTGAATCCTCTAGACGTATTTCCCGAGGGCGCGTGAGTTGGCGCAACGCCGAGCGCCGCTTCCGCATTGGGATGCAGGGATGACGCGGTGGCGGCGTGAGTACCCGCCAGCGTATATATCTGCGAGCGCAGCGGCGCCTGCGCATCACGCCAGACGCAGCCACCGACGTAGCCATCATCATCGTACGCACCCTTCCTCCGTCTGCAGCCATGAGAGTACTTGTGAGTAATTTTATGTATTGTATCATATTTGTGGCAGTTTCCGAGGGAACGTACAGATGGATAGTTGATGTATTTTTCACGAAAAACACTTTATCTTAGTCTCGCCAACAATAATATATCTTTGATAACATAGATTTTATCATCATTTAGATATAAGTGCCATACTAATACAGAGTATTATATATGCTAATAAGAATTGATTTACTGAAGTATTCGGTGTTGGTGAGACTATAAATTACAGTACTTACGCCAGTATTACACTGTTAAATTATTACGTCATAGGCGTATTTTCAAAGATATATGAACATGTTCCACATAATATATACTAAGATATTATATAATATCTAAAGATGATTATTTATCCTGTATGCAAATATATACTAGTAGATGGATATTTATCAAATTTAGTGAAATTGTGTGAAGCAGACTACACGATCCTGTATAATGTTTGAAATTTTAACCCGTCACTCACGAACGAAAATTGATGCATTTTCCCTGAAAATACTATGCCGGAAAAAACAGTTCATTGAGTATGGAGGTTCGTTACCTAGACAGGTGGACTGTTGCTGTTGATGCATCTCTTCACCCAACGTCAAATTGTGTGAAAAGGTCCAGAAGAGAACAATTCAATTTCCTGGGTGACTGGAAGAGTTCTATTTGAACATAAAAGATATACTTTAGCTCTTGAGTGACTTTCGGTTCAGTAAAATAGGATCAGTAGTCGCAAATAACAAATAAAAACAGAAACAAAAATATTATTTTTTTAAATAATAAGTTTTCAAAGTTAAATAAATTTTATTAAGTTACTAAATTAATAAATTTTTAAGTTACTAAATTAATAAATTTTTAAGTTACTAAATTAATAAATTTAATTAAGTTACTAAATTAATAAATTTTATTAAGTTTTGAAAGTTAATAAATTTTACACAGTTAAATAATATATTTTTGATCTAGATTCAATCGAGTTAGAGGACTACGGGCTCAATGAGTGAAAAACTCATTCAACTTTTAAAAATTATTTTTACTCTTCCGAAAGACTTCCCACTTTATGTTTTGCAGCAAGTTTTGAGTTTGGTGAGCAGTTTTGGCCCTGGCATTGTCATGCAAGAGGATATCAGCTCTGACGTGATTGCACACACAGTAAAGCGTCGATTATTTTGAATAATTTATTCCACTCCTTTTCTTCTTCTTTCTATTGGAGATTTAGGGCTCGCCAACGTCTAGGTCATTAGAGCCCTTCTTCCACCCGTGCCGTTGATTTCCGTCGTTGAAAACTGACACGGTCACGCGCTACCCAATAGCGGTTTTACACATCGTCTCTGACTGAAAAGATCGACAATATTTCTTTATATGTTATCTGCACATAAACGTCCACGATTTGACTGCGAATTTCAGATACGGACACATTCTTTGTCCTTAAGAAACGAATCACTGCTCACACCTCCAAGTGAGACCACTTTTCTAAACGTCTTGCCATTTCAATCGCTCTGAGGCGTCAGCAAATTTACACTACCTACCTGCGCAACCGTTTTAAGGTATTATATCCTTCAGTGCGACTAAGCTTAGGTCCCCCAAAAATGTCCCAATGATAGAACCATTCCCTATCCAGTGGCGATGAATTGTCATTCCAAGTTTACGTATCCTTAAGACGCAAATTTTTAATATTTGACTTAAAATCACTATGGTAAGGAACAGATTCGTTTCTTTGATACCCTGGAAAAAGTACCGGTTTAATAAAGCGAAATAAACCTACTAAAACAAATCGAAATAGGAACGCAATGACATTAATATTTTCATACCTTGCGGGGCATTTACAAAAATAATTCACCAAAAACTGTGAAAAATATTGTTGCAACGGAAATGGCAGCCTCATCACGTGATTGAAGACAATTCGACCCTTGTTAAAGAAATCTAAATTTATAATTGTTTTAAAATTACAAAATAATTGTCATCATCCAACAGTAAAAATCAGTAGAATGAATTATTTATTAATTAGTACTACTTTAGTGAATATTTCTTAGTTCCGTGAATAGCTGGCAACTTGGTCTCAGACAACACGATTATAATAATACTGACAACTACTTTCATGTCTCCACTATTCCTTTCACAATAATTAATTTTCAAATGCTGCTGCTTGCAACCATTTTTTTTGTATTCACATATCTTATCTTTTGTCGGTAGAGAAAATTCATTTATTACATTGAATATATTTTTAACGTGATCTTATATGATACCAGGTAATTTGAAGGAACTGTTTTTTTCTCACCAGACTAATTTTTTCCTTGCAGACAGTAAAATATCTAGAACTAAATTACTTTTACGCACACAATAGACGTTGGTCACGCGAAACTGTTGAACAAACAAAAGAGATCACTAATATGTGTGAAACGGAGGACCGAACAAAGCCGCAGAGGCCACGACGTGCTCTCTCTTGTCGCAGGGTTGCCAACCGTCTGATCCGCTCCTCATACCCTTTGAAAATTAACGACGACGACGCGGTGGTCGTGCCGGCGGCGAGTTGGCGCGACCGGTTGCATAGCGAAAACAGTAAAACTAAAAAGAAAACAGCAAAGAGAGAACCAAAGGCTTGAGGGGGTGATGAGTTGGAGAGTGGTGTGTAATTAGGTGAAACGAGCAAAACATGCCGCCGCGAACCGTGTGAGGAATGGTGCTCCACCCAATTGAAGACAACGTGTTGGTGATATGCAACCAGCGATGTCATGGCGAATTTAGCAGTACCGCAATCTATACTTCCCAACAAAAAAGGGACCCTGCGTCCCCCGACCCCGGAAAATTTTAGCAATTCCTGTACTAATTTGTATATTTTAAGGCCTTCTGTAGTCGATTTTCGGCATTAGAACTTCACCATTTCTGTAACCTTAAAAACGATATATTTATACTTGGGCCTGTTTTTTTTCTAACCTTATTCTTTTTTGAATTGTGAATATTCATCATAAGTTATATTTGATATAGCTCTCTTGACTCGAAATAACCAGTGTTTAAGTAATATTGGAACTGGTACATTTTTGTGCTCACAGTTATGAGAAAACGTAGCATTCAATTTTTTCTATGTTGCAGAGCACATGCCAAAATCACATGGCATTGAAATAAAAACATTAATGTCACGCTTGACACTGTCTCTTGCTGTTTGAATTTTATTTCTCTTAATTTCTGTTAATTTTCTTTTAACGTCGCATAACATAAACTCTTAAGTAGATATATAAATTTAAAAAAACATATTTCGAAAATCAGTGGCGGAACGACGTTCCGGCACCATGACACGACTGTAGGCAACACTCTCGCTCAAACTGCGATAAGTCAGGGTCACCAAGAGGATTTAGGGGACCTGGGGTTTTGAATTTAAGGTCCCCTCACTTTCTACTCTCTATTAGTAAACGTAATAAACATCCTAAAATAATTACAATTTTTTAAAAACATTTAATAGACATCTCATGCTTAGTAGTTTATAAATTAGACATAAAGATACTTTATACATAAATGAATAAGAAAATATTTTAATTAAGTACAGTGATTACATTACACAAAGTAATCTATTTTTCAGTAAAAAATATCTGTTGCTGGAATGTAACTATTACCAATGTTCTCATAGGGTCCTTCCTCTGAGACAGAAACTTGACAATCAGTTACATCTTTCTGGAGACAACTTTTAACATTTTAGTAATTCAGAATGTTGGGTGTTCTAACCGTTCAATATTTTTAAAGTACGTAGCAAAAAAAGAGGTAAACTTTAAATAATACTTTGAAACATTATTTACGAAGTTCCATCGACAATTTACATGAAAAATTACGTTAAGAGTAATAAATAAACTTTATTGTCAAAAAAGAAGTTATGCCACTTATGACCGCGTGGAGGATAATAAACTAATTTATTCTCCAGAGGCAAGCATGGGACCATCCCATCAATTCCGATCAAGGGTCCTAATAAATTATTATTAAATTGTAAATGCTAGTGTAAATAAACGTTTGAGCGCACGTAATATTAATAATAACTTGACTCGTATGACAAATGTAAAAATGATTAAATTGTGGAAATATGAAACGGAATGCTGTGGCATTTTCCCAATGAACTGCACCACTGCGCCCCGCTGTTTCGAAATTCTTGCACGCTCTTAAACTAATTTTACAGGAGCTCCTTAGCAACTTTCGCGTGCTATTAACATCAGTATTGTCTATAAAATATCCAGTTTACATATTGACAAAACATATTAAACTAGCTGAGTACCCGCGGCTTTGCTCGCGTATATTTTGTAATATGTCTGTAACTTTGTTGTCCATCAATGTTAGAAGTTTTAATAGTATTGGTGTGTACCAATCCCACACTTTCACTGATGTAATTGAGAATATTTGTTTTTAGAAAAAATACTAATTTCCCATTTCATCCACTTACAGGTGAATTTTCGTAAAATCCTTTCTTACCTGACTTTTTCGATTGTATTTCATGTCACGCCCTTCCCAAGCCTCACCTTTGGGGGTGTTGTGCATAATGTAGGAACATAATGTCTTTGGAAATACGATTATTCATCTCAGAATACACAAAAACCATTGACTCGACCCTAATGACGGTACTTTTACGTTACTTTTACGACACACCCTTCCCTCTCCAACTCTAAGGATACCGTGTCAGTTTAAACGTAACGGCATCGGTAGTTTAAAAATCTCATCAACCCTAATACTACGGATCCGATGCAATTTTCATATTTTTATATTTCAAAATTAGTTTTCAATTCTTTTTATTCATGAACCCATTTCTACCACCCCGTCCACCCACCCACCCAAAGGGTACTAGTGGTGTGTTTGTTTCATGAGGGCTGAGTTCAGACTACACGAAATCGGTATTTCACTATCAGCTCAGCAACGTCGAAAATTATGGACTCGTCACTGGTATGTCATGTTCGATATTTTTTTCATGGTACCTCCTTCCCTAGGAGTGCTGGAGTTTATATTCAACTCGTAAGGTTTCAAGTCTTTCTTCCCGCTGATCTGCCTGCGTGTGAGAAGTTCTGACTCTAATACGTTCATTTTCGTGTAAACGTGATTGCTTGTCGAGAACTGCGGCCTATGTTCGAACGTGAGCGAGGCATTACACATGATTAAATAATGTGGTACTACGATACAGTGGATACCGTGCAACAATGTGATCTCAACGGCATTGGTAGTTTAAAAATCTCATCAACCTTAAAACACCCCAGGAGAAAAATTAATTCTTTACTATTCACAAATGATATCTATATAAAAAAATATAAAAACACTTTCGAATTTGAATGCAACGTTGTGTTACAAATTCAAGTCATTCGACCGACTACTTTCCGAGTTTTGCGAAGACAAACATACGCAGGCTGAATTTTTATATATAAGATGTGAACAAGTAGGTATGAAACATTTAATCTAGTCAAGCTGAGGGGGTAGGGGAGAATCTACCCCTCCGCCACCGTTCCCCTGAATCAGCCACAGGATGATAGTCAGGAAAATTCCACACTTCGAACCATGGAATATCGACAGGAACATGAAAACAGTGTTAGAGTTCTATTGGTGTTAGTATCTAGAAGACAGTTTACAGCTCAAACGTATCTACTGATCACAAGTAGATGTGTCACCTAAGTGAAAGAAATGAATGTTGAAATATCTCGCAATACACCGTCCTGTACTTCCTAAAAATCACTAAAAATTGTTTTTTTTGTTTGCAATTATTGGAAATTTCTTCAAATGATAGCAAGAGTAGGATTCAACAATGTACATTACAATATTTATGTCTTGATTATAATACGCTGAATATAACTGCAAAATAATTCTCATTTTGTGCAATGCAATTGTCGCAACTCCTCGGGGCCTTAACTTGAACAGACAAGATGCGCGATTATTTAGCAGCTCGACGGCAGTGACGAGTTCGATCCCCGTTCGACAAACGATGTAGGGTGAAGCATGACTGAACCCTTTAACCGACGTAAACACCATACGTTGGGTCGGTAAACCGATTTAGCGTGGAGTTTGACTCTACCCTTCAACCGACTTCGGTCGGGTCGGTGTTTCTAGGTGACAATCCCCCACACTTTGGGAGGAAGGGTGCTGACAGACAGCCCCGCCTGTCACAAGCTAAAATAACTATCGAGGGTGCTATTAACCAATAGGTCAATGCAAGAGTAAATGGAAAGCGCTGATCCATTGGATGTATGCTACTCACTTTAGATAGAAGCGGCAGACAAATGAAATTCCTCGTCAATAAAATTTTCGTATCTTTTCATGTACGAATATTTTTGGAGCTATTAATTTCCATTTATTACACTATAAGGGAATAATGAAAATGTAGACTCAAAAGCATATCAAAAACTGAAATACTCCAACGTTTTTCTAGTAATTTACCGATTTCTGTCTGCTACAAGTAGTGAATCGAGTATGTAATAACAACTTCCTCTTCTCATGGTAAAATGTTCTTTAGGAGCTTGGCTTTTGGGGTGATATGATAAAGGAGGTTGAAAAATAATAACAAATGTATCGTTTAATTTTATTGTTTTTGGGCAATTGAAAAAAATACATTCTCCCCTATTGCATTACACTGATATCGTTTCCAATAAACGGCATTGTAATATGATCGAACCAAATCACTTATCGTTACCACCACGCAAGAGCTTAGCGAGACTTAAATACCTATAGTGGTGGCGCCTTCGCTTCAACCCTGCTCGGCCGAACTAGATGAGGTTTCCAGCTGAGGTTCCTCTCATCTACTCGGTAGCGTATGCTCCCTGGTAACCCAACATCTCTCCTTCCAATTCACTCTCCCACGTCATGGTTAGATGGAAGAGCCTTAAGACATAAAATAAAATAAAATGTAATTGTGTGCAGGTAGCCCTTTGTCTGTTGGCTGCCCTCGTCGTGGTTTCCGCCGCTCCGCCCCAAAGAGCAACGGCACAACGATCGCCTGTGCTGACTGACAGAGGAGAAGCTCCCAGGAGGACGCTGGTGCTGGAGCCGATACCTAAGGACACTCTGAAAACGGCTGAGTCGGCTTACTACCCTTTGGTGTATACCTATCCAGCAGCTTACTCCTACTACGGCTACCCTATCGCCTACTGGGGATGAAAAATGCGAATGATTGACTCATGAATCTAACAGCAACTGGACCACTGGATACTCTCTTCACTTGCTTATTTCCTGTAATACTATGTTAATATTGTTTAAAACCGTTTTTAGATAATAATAAAATGTCAGTTTTTCATGAACAACCTTTTTATTTATGTATTCTTGGAATATCCATGTAAGCAGCCATTCATCGTAATGTAAGGAACATTACACTATTATTCAACTAACGGATATGTGTCCCTCTGGCGCTAGCATCAGCTTCTCCGCATTTCACTCGAGCCCCCCACCCCTAAGTAGAGACAATCTACTACAGCGGTCCTTCTGAGAAATCAGTGATAGTTACAGACACTAACGAGATTGCCAAATGTTGATTGAATTAGGAGGAAAGGACGGACGGGTGGAGACGGGAGCAATCGTATCAAATCGTATCGAATTATTTTAATATGTTGTTATTAAAATTTATATTAATTTTCAAAATGTTTTCTTTGAACAAAAAAACAATTGTAATAAAGATGTCACGATTAATTTTCAACAAACCATTTTTAAAATAAAAGCTGTTCATCTCGTCGCGGTAATCGCGTTGAAAATCAGAATACCTTCGATGAATCCGTCGCTGATCACAAATCATAATAATGTTCTTTTCGTCACTACGCGCCGTATGTGTCATCACATCCTATAGATCTGAAAATCGCTCAGGCAACACAGTACACTGGTCGGTAGAAAAGTGACGTACTACATTGTTGCAACGAGATACTGAGAGCAGGGGAGGAACACAAACCAGGGAGGGAATAGCAATTATGTTTTTAGTTCACGTTTTCCGGGGACAGAGATCCATTGGTCGGATAATAACGATTGTTTGATAGTTAATATCGAAGATACACTCGTTGGCTAAGAATTCTCATAGGACAGCTTCGGCCAAACAAAAATGATAATTGACTATTTTCGATTCCACACCTTTGGCTTGTTAACAATAAGCTATTGTATTATTCTCTGTCTAATTTTTGCTGTGGGGGAGGTTCGAGTCATGACGTCTACCCTTCTACCGAACCAAATGAGTCTGAATAATGAAATTGAGAAAGAATATCTTATTTTCTCCATTCAGCATTATAGTAGAAACCGTATAGTATAATGATATAAAAATCAACTTACTTCACATTGTTTAACAAGAATACTTGATCGAGACGATGAAGAGAAGATGAGCTCCGTATTAGCAATCTACTAAAGTTACGATGTTTAAAGCGAAACGTGACACATTGATATAATATGAGATTCTTCGTCAACCGTTAAGTGTTTACTTACGGAAGCTTGCAGAAATGGACCCAAATATATCGGGAGGAATAATTTTCGCGGTGACCAAGAATTTCTACAACTTTATTTCTCAAAATATTTTAAAAGTTAAAGTAAGTCAATATCAAATTAGTGTATTAATTAAAAAATTGCTTCACAAAAACATATACAAAAAAATCTGCAAACCTACTATTAAAGTGAGTACAAAGCTTAAAACCTAAGAATTGTATCTTGTTTTGTTTATCTTTTTTTACATTTTCTTAAGACGCAAATTAGTATAGTCAAATTTTCCTTTAAGTCCACTAATAATTACTAACACAACGATATTGCTTAACTCCTTCGTGTAATCTTTATGGGAACATCAATCTTTGCGTAAAAGTTGACGTTATTTCATGAAAGCATTTCTTTGAGAAAAATGTATCGTAATCTGGAAACTATTTTCTTCAAGATCCTAAAAAAATACTATATTTTTTACAATCATTATGAATTTGACCTCAATATGAAATTAATACAATGTAATAAAATTAATAATGGAAGACTAACGACCTTTTATGGACGAATAATAAATATTTCGTGAAAAGAGCTTCCAACATTTCGACTTCGATTTAAGTCGTCATCTTCAGGTGGTCAAATGATACCAAATTATAACAAAAACAGAACAATGGAACATGATATTAAACATAAATATAAACACAAAATATGTATACAAAAAAGCAGAAACTACACAAACATGTTATTGTATTGTATTGTACATACCAGATAGCTTTTCAGTAACTGTGCGTAAATTCAAACTCCTATGTGTACTTTTTACAAATATCATTTGATATACGTTTGTAAAAATTAACTTCCTTGTCCAAAATAATGTATTTTCCCGATCGATCAAGTGATCATTATTAGTTCAATGTGAGGTAACTACACTTTGTTCTTATGATTTTAAATTTCGTTTGTGTTCCTGGATTCTAATTTTTAACCCCCTCTTTGTTTGACACATATATCTTACTTATTTGGCCATGTCACTAATAAATATGTTAAGTACATAACTATTTGTGTATCTCGTTTTTTCAAATTCTTCTTTTCCTCCAAACCATAATTTTGGACTCAACACCAGTACTGCTCTGCACGCCTCAATTGTAACTGTCAATGCAGAACACCATTTCATGTTTAGTAAAAATTTAACATGAAATTTAATATATTCAATATTAAAAGTCATGTTTGTTGCTTATGTAATTAACTATATCTCAAATAATCATATTTGGTATATAAATATTTTTATTTCTCATTTTTACAAATTCCAGTTTTTCTCCAAACAACGTTTTCGGACGTACACTCTGAACGCCTCTTATAATCTAAACATCATTACTAACGGTGGTAGTACATACGGATTGCTGTTGAGAAGAGACAAAGCTCTACAAGTCACAATCGTGTAATGTGAAAGAAACAATCCAAAATAAAACCAACACGCAGAGAAACAAGATGCCTCCAGAGTATTAACTCATGTGTCGGAGGCATGGTGCGAGGCGTGGTAGGGTGGGGTACACAGAGGAAGGGGAGTCAAAGCGAGAGAATCCGAAGTGCTTACGTAACCGCTCCGAGGTCAGCCCTGACCTGCGGCGATCGAGGAAATGGCGGAGGAAGCGGTGACAAAAGAAAATGATTTGGGGAGTGAAGGTTGACACCGTTCGAATGGATGGCAGGTCGCACGAGAAGAAAACTGGCGATGTAACTTTTGTGACAAAGAACAAGAAGGTGACAAGGTTTTACATGGGTTATGGACTAGATGAAATAATAAATTATGAATTTTTATCCCTAAAGGTTTGAAATGAGCATGGTTCAAAACAAAAGGGGGAAGGGAACCAGGGAATTTCCCCATTTTTTTTTCATCTGCAACACCTTTGTTTATTCCAAATCTGGGAAAAATAATTCCAACTCTCATTATTGTTAATAATAATTGTCAAAATTACGAATTAATTTCATCTTATGAGCCAACAATGTTTAATGGAATGCTTTTTCACCATTATAATAAGACACTATTATTATAAGAAAAATTACGTCTGTCGTTCCCATCTCTGGCAAAAAAATGGCCGTATCTTCGCTATAGAAATCACAGCTCCATAACATAGGGTCCAAAGCTTTCTCCTCTTTACCTCATAAACATGTTTCCCCAGTCCTCGTTCCCTGTGTTCGAATGAAAGAAAATATAGGAGAAGGGGGGGGGGGAACTTGTCATTTCATTTTTCAGTATACTTAATGAAATCATCAAGAAAAAGTCAATACATTATGTTTAGAGAGGGAGGATTTAAATTGATCTCATAGTTTTGTACTTAATTAGTATATACTGGGTCATTCCATGTCAAACCAACACAGGTCTAAATCTTACCATCTCAGATTTTGATAAAATTTTGAAGGGAGGTAGCCATCATAAATAATGAAATGTACCTTGTATTGTTGTAAAATTTCAACCCGTTTGGAAGTTACAACAATTTAAAGTTTAAACAAAACGCCCCGAAACGGCTCTACTCAAAACTTTTGAATTGCTCTGGAAGCTCTCCTAATTGAGATAGAGAGGTGGTTCAGGTGTCATTTAATGCAGGTTGAGGTGACAGCTTATTTAATGATATGACATAGGTCAACAAGGAAAAAAATTAACATGTTCGAAATCAAATTTTTGTTTTTTAATTTTTCAAAATGCGTATTTTTGAAAATTTACATTTTAATACTTGAAATAGTTTATAACGTTGTTAATCATCTGGGAAAATATGAACGTGGGATGAAAATGTGTTCAGTGTTAAAACAATAAAAGAATGTAGGTGTCCTACCGCGTACCGCGCGCTGAAGAGTACAATGTGGTACTCGAAGGTGACAATCGCGTTCGGGTGCAGCGTGCGGGCTTGACCCGGGACTACAAGCTGTACCAAATTCATATTCCCCTCCACAATCTAACTTCGATTCCATTTCTCGAGAATCACAAACTCTTTGCGAAAATAAAATAATTATATTTCATCACAATGTCCAATCCCTTTCAAACAAATTGACAGACACTGAAATTATTGTATACGAAAATCCATTCGTTTTGCTATGTCACACAGAACATTGGCTTTCAACTAACAACATCAATGATACTTATATTTATAATTATTATTTAGCAAGTTCTTACTGTCGACAAAATTTGAAAGGAAAACATCCCCATAGAGGTACGTGTACCAAATGATATTTTATATTCTCAATTGTCAGACTACGAGAACTTCTGATTTGATAGCGTGCTCCAATTAACTGCAGTTAATTTGACCGACAAAGATATTATTGTTTTATGTATTTATAGACCTCCTAAATCAAATCTAGATATATTTTTTCGGAATTTTGAGATTATTTTAAACGTATTACACGTAAATCAAAAAAATCTATAGTTATATGTGGTGATTTCAACATAGATTTCCCGAGTGCTACCGGCTACGCAAATTCAACCATAAATCGATTCCAGAATCTTATCGACTGCTTCAACCTTGTAACTACGATAAACGACTCCACTCGCCTTTCCAGATCATCTCAAACATTGTTAGATCAGATTATTGTCGACAATGAAATCTCGTATTTCTCTGAAGTGTTTTGTTCCGGATACAGCGATCACCTTGCGCAAGTGTTGACCATTGAAGACAAACTGAAACCACTTAAAATCATTTACAAGTACTCTACACAGTTTAAAGACACAAATTTTCCCATATTTACAAAATATTTGCGTGAGGAAACTTGGAAAGATGTGTACAATTGCCAAAACACCGACGACAAATTCAATATATTTATTTCAACATTCCTAAAACATTGCAACTGTTGCTTTCCAATAAAACGCAAATTATTTAATACAAAGAAGTACAATAGATGGATCACCCAAGGGATAAGAATTTCTTCCAAAATCAAACGCCGTTTATGTTATCTTTCAAAACCCTATAACCAACCACCCGAATTCCATGATTATTTCCGTAAATGTAAGACTATTCTCCGAAAAGTAGTCTATGCAGCTAAAGTTATGGAAAATGACGGGCAGATACTAAAAACGAACAACGGGACCAAAACCATGTGGAATGTTGTTAAAAATTGTACTTCACCTGAAAATCGCGAAGAAAACATTTCCCTACTAAACGAAGGCAAAATCGTATCAAATCCACTTGACATCGCAAATTTGTTTAATTCTTATTTCTCAGAAGTAGGTAAAATAACTAATTCAATATCTCAAAACAAATGTCCTCCGAATATATCCACCCACATGCCCAATTCTATGTTCACTTCCGAAATTAACGCCAGTGAAATCATAAAAATCATCAGTTCATTAAAAACCAAATTTTCGACAGGCATAGATGATATACCGGAATATATTGTTAAATTTTCGTCCCACGATATACGAGTATTAAATCCACTCGTAAATATTTTTAATAGTTCTCTATCGGAAGGGGTGTTTCCTAACATATTTAAGAGAGCTAAAATGAAACCTTTACACAAGAAAGGAAACAAACTTAATATTGGAACTTACCGACCAATACCTCTACTACCCACTTTCTCAAAAATCCTTGAAATATTGCTCTGTGAGCGTCTTCTAGATCTTCTATCAAAAAATAACATTCTCTCTGACGATCACATCTCTTGACCATGGAGAAAATTATAAATGTGTTTTTCTTGATTTATCTCAAACATTTGATGTCATTGATCACGAAATTTTCCTTTCATAATAATAATCTTTTGGCATTCGTGGATTTGCGCATCAGTGTCTGACTTCCTATTTAGAAGATATATATCAAGAGGTCGAAATATCATATACTAAAAATAAAGTACTTCAGCATTGCCTTTCAGAAACAAAGCCACTAACTCGCGGAGTTCCCCAAGGTTCAATTCTCGGTGCTATACTCTTTCTGTTGTACGTGAACGCCATATCGTCTTCCACATCAGATTGCAAAATGGTTCTTTTGGCCGATGACACTAATCTACTATGTAAACATGCCAACGCGCAAAAAGTTTTGTCTAACCTCTCGGCTTGGTTCCATGCAAATCGCCTAATTGTAAACACTGACAAAACAGTGTCTATGTTATTTCAACAATAGTATCACAAAATCTTTACCCCAAGTTTGTATTTCGTTAAACGGAACACAATAAAAAACTGTTACTAATACAAAGTTTTTAGGTCTTCATATTCAAGACAATCTCAAATGGAATTGTCACGTTGACAATCTTAATTCCAAATTAAGTCTATTGTGTTACGCATTATGAATCTTAGTTAATATTGTTAGTCCACATATTTCCCGTTGCGTATATTTTGCAAATGTTTACTCCCATTTATGATACGGTGTCATCTTCTGGGCAATTCCGGGCAGAGCGTCCAAACTTTCAGAATTCAAAAGAGGATTGTTCGGATAATTTGTAAATCTCACCCCCGAAACTCGTGTGAACCTTTATTTAAGGAATTAAATATTTTAACACTTCCCTGCATTAATATTTACGAAACGGTCGTGTTTGTTAAGACCGAATTACTGAAGCACCACCCTTGTTCCATACAAAACTGTTTTGTTCACGAACACAATACTCGCAATAGGAATAATATTCATCGTCCGAGACTGTCAACCGCGCTGTAAAAAGGACCGTATCATTCGGGAATCGTTCAATAAAATTCCCAGTCCAAAAATATAAAATATATTATTAAATTGAATTTCTTCAAACTCGCGGTTAAAAGCTACCTTCTCCACCAGTGATTCTACACTGTAAAATAATTTATTGATTTTAATAAATATTAAATCCATCTTGTACTTTATCACGCCATTGTTGACTACAATTTCAAAACTATTTTCTTGCCTGTTAGTATTACGTCTTATTATTCATATAAATTTAGTTTTATGTGTACTCAACTTTGGCACGATTGTAAACATTAATTCTGTAGCCCCATCCTGACCCGGGTTTTTCTCCGGTTTACCTTCGGGTAGAGGCGGATTTTTTTATAAAGACTCACTAGGCTCTTGCCTAGGGGCGGCGTCGATTGAAATAATTATTAGCGAATTTAGTGTTATTTAATAGTTACGAATTATCAACAATACTTTCCAAATGATTTATATCTTGATAATAATACGTACTCGTGGAATGACTTTTCTGTGTTTTATTAAACACAATATTTGTTGGTATTAGTTAATATTATAACACATGTCGAACTTTTTTTATCGTTAGAAGTATGTTGAAATGTTAAATCCGCCTCTGCCTTAGGGCCCTTGATCGTAACTCGTGAAATTGCTTACTTCTGGAAAGTAAATTAGTGTATTGTCCTCTACGTGGTCACACGCAGTTTGTAACTGCCTTTTTGACAATAAAGTTTATAGCTAATAATTTAATTTATAATTTATAAAGTTTACGACAGTGACTTCAGCTACGTACTATTTAAGGTGTAAATATATTTCTTCATGTTTTTGTGAAGTTCACTTCGAGACGAAAACAAATGCCAAGTATCTATAGTAAAACAATGTTCCCAAAAGAACAAAGCACCCTGTGATTTCAATCGCCATGATTACTTTTACATACTAAAATAAAATAACTCTGATACCTACGGATACGAATTTGATCGTACTTTTACGATACACTAAACCTCGTAATGAAGCGGAACATTAATCTACAATTTCGTGATCTCTAAGTCAGAAATGAATACGAGGGATATAACTAATTTGTATTCTCAACGACATATTGTCAAACATTTGTTACATTTTTTATAATTTTAATTTTTAATGTTGAAAAAATATCAGTCGATATAAAACTCCGAATAATATCAAGCAATAAATTAATTAATTTAATTTCACAGTCGGTGAAAAATACGTATTTTGTAATATCAAGGAATATAAAATTTGAATATGTATAAAATTTTAAGACCTAAATTTGGCATACGCGGTTGTGGGTGTTGTCCTTATTTATGGATTGAAATCACATATGTATGAGTCAACACGAGTTCGATCGTTCCAAAAGTTTGGTGACTTCAATGCTATATTGTGCGAGAAACCCACACAATGACGTCAGGGAAAAACCATCTCATTGATCAGATGGTTTATACAACAGAACGCGTGACTTGTGTCTCTATGTAGCATTACTCCTCTCGAAGTTTCATTTTGAATGCCTAATATTCTAATTTCCCTTTAGATAATATTTCTCTTATGTCTTGGAGTACAAGAACATTATAGACATCATTTCTCACATTGGTCCACTGAATGCTTCCTAAAACGGTCGAACTATTAAAGCTCCGAGATCACGTATCTTTTATTCAAATCGAACCGACACGCACAGCTGTTAGGAAACAGGTTTTGTTACTCTTATTTTGGACCGCAGCCACACAAATTACGTAACTTCGTCTCAAGACTTGCTGAAGCGTTGAATTACTCTTACATAACAATCCATAAAACATCAGGAAATATGTAAGTCTGTGTTTTATTATCATAAAATGGAATCATATTACGATCAAGTCAAACTAGGTCTAGAGTGAGGAAGGTCAGAATGGTTGTGATTTCATTCAACCCATCGTCTGGAAAAGAAAAGAATAGAACAACCATTGGACAAGATTCTGCGCTATTGAATTTCGCAGAAACGTAACCACAGTCGGAATACCCATTAATTTTTAGTTTAGTACTCAATCATTCATGTAGGTTCTCTTATCTATTACGAGTGTGCTAGCGTACAGAATCCAATTCCATTTTAAATTCATTTCAATTCCGACAGTGCATTTACTAACCTCTGATTTTTTTTAAATTTTCAAATCACTTTCAAGATTGAATACCTTGGTTTCGATTTATGTACGTTTTCGAAGATTATTAGGTACCTCGCGGGTGGAACAACCAATTAATTCCTTTAAGAATTGTGTCTTTCACCAAGAAGAGTAAGAGAACTCACCTAATTTGAAGCTCCAGCTGATAGACAGGAACACCTTACCAAACCACTATGGATCTTAGAAATTGCGTGAAATTAATGCTATATCAGTACAAGAGTCGTTAGTAATATATCGAGTCAGAAAATTAAATAATGATTCGATAAATATAATTTAATGCTTTAATTTAATATTATTGAATGTTTGTCACTATGCTGTAACAATTTTCGAAAAATAAAACATGAAAACAAGATGTTGTATATAACTCAATAAACCGGTTCATTATGTTTCGCCATCAGTAAACGAATTATTGAAAGCGTGATAACAACTCCCTATGAAATACTTTGAGGTCACCTTCCAAATTATTCGTCTGAATGATAAAGAAACGCCAAACATACTCCTTCACATCACAAAATACTCAACACCAAAGAAGTATTTTCAATGGCGTGAAATAATTAACTTATATCCAGATACGTGAGGATCTTGACCCTCGTTTGAAACTTTCGATAAGCCACGACGGGTCGCAGGAAATGTCGAGGACGAAGACTTAAGGAAAGAGAAATATATTCACAACTTCCTTATCAAGAGGAATAAAAATAAATTCTCCATAAGTTCTCATTTTAATTGTCATTATTGTTTTAATCTTCCTTATCTAGCATCTATATCTTGCAAGTAAAGAAAGCACTTTATGTATTTTTTAATTTTTTTATTGTAGACCTATTTATTGGATTTTTCTAAGATAGCACTCGTGCTCAAAACTGTACATATTCTTTCATAAAATGTCTCAAACATTCATAATTTAGATTACTAAAAAGGAGTAGTGTATATTTTTCAATTTTTACTCACACTACGACTCCTCAATAGGTCCCTACAAAATATTACGAGGAATATTATTGTGAATTTGTTAGTCTCGTCCTGTAACCAATTTGGTTGTCAACGAACGATGGCCTCCGGACTCACCATTTCACCATCACAAAAATGCAGGAAATTATTTCATTCGTGTTTCGTGTTATTGCAGATGTCTGATCTCGACAAAAGATTGAGATTACAACAGAACACATTATGAGTTTACTTCAAATCTGGAGGGCACAACTTTTCGTTATAAATATATGCAGTCAGAATTAGTATTTCACGGGACATGCCCGATGAGAGAAAATACAAAATCGTGTTCGGAATTTCCCCGTCATACATTAGGATTTACAATCATTTTATTATAAAACTAAATATTAAAAACACTTTTTAAAAATAAAAAGATAAACTATTTAATTTTTCCAGCTTGAAATGGCCCGTGAGCTAAGATAAGTTGGACAGCGTTGCTGTTGGCCGAAGAATTCCTTTCATCTGGATTCTTTATGATGGAGAAAGGTAGGTGTACTCCTCGACTATCCTATATATATATATATATATATATATA